>JALIZH010014541.1:0-67390 GCA_030522465.1 Rhipicephalus appendiculatus
TTGGCACTTCGGCAGCGGGTGTTCTCGCCCTTAATATCATTCGCATATCTCTATGCCTCTGCATCTTTGGCAATTTAATGCAAATCTTGGCGCCCCTCATTGGATGAGAATGCTTGAGCTGCTGGTCAAATAAAGAAACGCTAGCTTTGAAGGGACCCTGCAACACTTTCCCAAGTAGTTATTGAATGACCCCATCATCTCAGCTCATTGCCTCGCGATGAGACTGCCGTAGTAAAATAATGCCACACGCGCCCCTTTCTTTCTTGTTTGTTGTCGCCGTCCCATTGCACGTGTAGATAATGCCTTACGAAAACCACGCCCGAATGTCTGAGAACATTCCAGATCATTTAGGATCATCTGTTAGGCTTAAGCACGCAGACACGAACAGCTGAGTTTATTCTAGAACAAACGTGGCCACCAGTGATAATGCTCGAATGTTCGCTGCCGCCTGTATACATGCCGACGCGCCTTGCCGCGGATCAGATTATTGACGGCCGACAATCTGTTCGCCGCTATCAGTGCGAGTGTGTACTGCTGCATGTAGTCTGACTTTCAGTTTCCCGGCTACAAGTTCGGCCAACCAAAGAGTTTCTTCTTTGGCATGCCGACTGTTACCTTCGTCGACGTCACGACCACGTGACAATAATTAGAATCCGTGAAGTACGAACGGTGTTACAGGGGTTTGTCACACGCTTCAAGCGCTTTCTATCTCCTTTCGTCCCAGCAACCGCGCTGAAAGCTAGACAGTGGAAGGTCATGGCGCGCGCTGACGTAGTACGTCGGTACTTCAGCGCGCTTCATGACCTTGAGCACTTTCTTGCTTCGAACGCGCGGCTGTCAGTGGATACGTCACGGATATGTCGCGGCACCCCGCGGCGGCCGCGGTAGCTACTATAGCTCAAGGTTCTTAAGTCAGCCAGTAGTCGTATTCATGCGCTTATGACGCAATAACGATCGGGAATATGGCGTCATTGGTCGAGTGAATAATTAGCAATTTCTAGCTTTGAACCTTAATTGTAAATCTTCTGCCGCTTCCTGCGCTATAAGGTTTGGCTCGCACGTCAGCAGGGCCTAGATTGCCAATCGGCAGCATTTTCTGACCGTGTTCTATTAGTATTACAAGACCCCTATAACGGTGATGCTTCGACTTAAACCCTGTGTATTTCAGCTGTCCATTCCGCTATCCATGCCCAAGAAGTCGTCGAATCGAGTCCAGGGATTGTCGTAAACGGTGGCGGGTCGGACCACGTCTCGGAACTCGTCTTCCCTCAAGATGGAGGCTAGGCGGTCCGGTCTGTTGGTAACGATGGCGTCCACACCTTTCCTGCGAAATGGTGTGAGAGTGAAGTGATTATTTTTCTACTGCACGCCGTGTCTTTTAACCTCAATACGTACCAATAAAACTCAGCTCTCTGTTTTTTTACAGGTAATTTTGTAGCAAGAGCAACGAGTGATACTCTTGTTTTTATTCAAAGCACTTCCTGGTCGAGAGCTTACTTCCGGTGTTTCGAATATTCACAAAAAGTCTTGTAAGTTTAAGGGCTCGTTTGCTTTGTTAAACACAATATTAATGAGAACTAACAGACAATGATGCCAAGGAGGCATCATTGGCATCATTCTCTGTTAGTTCTCATCAATATTGTGTTTAACAAAAAGTCTTGTAAGATATCAAACTGGTAAGCAATCGATGGCTCCCGGTTCATGTTAGAGTTATGTGGGATACGTATGCTATTGGAGCATAACTTTACATAACCTATCTATCTATCTATCTATCTATCTATCTATCTATCTATCTATCTATCTATCTATCTATCTATCTATCTATCTATCTATCTATCTATCTATCTATCTATCTATCTATCTATCTATCTATCTATCTATCTATCTATCTATCTATCTGACGTGAGGCTGCTGTGTTCGTTTATTACGTGCGTCACGGAGTACTACTATAGGCGTCAAATGAAACCCGAACAGTGACAAGCCGTCGCAATGGTACAGTGCGTGCCCCTCCAGTCATACCCATTGACAGGCGCGCGCATCCGGTTTGATAGCACTGTGCGCACATGCGCATCTGCCCATGGTGCTAACTGGGCGGCGCGCTATACCATTGCGAACGCTTGCCGCTGTTCGGGCTTCATTTGACGCCTACAGTATATATCAGAATTTACATGGCATGACTATGTATTACACAGGCGAATGACATCTCATGACACAAGTACCGTGATATACATCGTGTTTGCACGCGTGGAACTTGCACTGGTAGGTTTAAATCTCGGTAAGCTTTTTGATATCCAGACTGGTGCTGGCTGACGTGACCCAGTGACTTTACTGCTGGCCGGCACTCACTGACTACTTGACTAACTTTCGGCTCGTGTTGCCGCTGTCCACACTTATTACAGTGTAATAAATATTACATGAACATGCATTTCGGCTCGTGTTGCCGCTGTCCACACTTATTACAGTGTAATAAATATTACATGAACATGCATGGCTGTACTTCTGCTTCCCTCTTGCAGACTCGCGATGCCCGACTATGGGCCGTATTCAAGAACAGAACTTAAGTTGCACGATAAGTTACACTTAGGAAAGTATAAGGAAAGTATAAGTTTCAGTTAAGTTTGGGGAAAGTTTCAAAAACGCCACTTAAGGTTCACTTATGAAAGTACCACTTTTCCGGGTAAGTATGACTCCTGGGAACGAGGGTATAGAAGTTTTCACACTTGTTTCATTAAACAAAGCACCAATAAATTACTTTAACATTCGAGAAACACCGGCCGTAAATGTTGTGGTCTTTATAAAGCTACACTTCGTAAGCAGCGGAATAAATAATTCTCGCTTTTGTCGGTTTTAAGCCTTCGGCTGGCCACAACAAGCAGCCGCCGCTCAGCGGCCGTCGCTATAAAGTGGTCGTCACAACTCACGGTTATTTTGTCGTCTACAAGTCTTTGTTACTGTGCTGAGATATCGCATGCAATACGAGCGGCTTTTTCGTCACCATACGTGCGCATCGCGCGTTGGATTCTTTTTCTGCTTTTCAGTGTTTGGCGTTTTTCTCTCAGACAGACAGATGAACTTTATTTGCGTCCTGGGAAGAAGGTTTAAGAACCCACGGAGGGCATCTAAAGTCTTTTATTTTTTAGAGCACCCGCGTGCGTTCCCATCTTTTTTTTTTAATAATGGGAGTGTTATTTGCCATATGAAAGCAACCAATACTTACAAAAAATAGCAGGTGAGCGTCTTTCTCTTTCTCCGTTACACAGTTTCGGGCGTCCACAGCTGTTCCGCAGACACCAGCTGCCAATATAGGTATGTGGCTGGGTACCCGCAGCAGCTCTACGGACGCGAGCTGCCATCAAAGTCTGCGTCTGCCGAGTTACTGCGGACGCCTGGCTAAAACTGTTTAATGAAGCAAGCGAAAGAACCTCACCTCTCAAATATATTTCACTCATGTCATCGTTATGCAGTGGCGGAACGGGTTGACCGCGTTCGTTGTCCTTTGGGCCCAGCGACAGCATTTGCAACAGGCGTAGCACCGCCAGCTCGGAAAAGCGGCACTGCGACAGGAATACCGCGTCATACGCCTCGATGGGATTATGCCGATTCCCGAGAACTTGGCGTAACGGCGGCGCGTAACGATATGCTTCATCCTGTGTAATTTCTTCCACACGGCCAGCAAGATTGGTGAAGTCGGCGACACAGTCGTAGTGGTCAGCCATATTGTTTGACGGAAAAACGGCGAAAGTAGTACTTAAGGTAGCCAGTAGCTGTACTTTACTTTCCGGTACTTAAGTGCCGATTTAAGTTTACCTTAAGTATAAGACTGGTCTGTGAAACGCGTTAAGTGCCGATTGGTTGCTTAAGTCATAAGTTAAGGATAAGTTCCGTTTGTGAATACGGGCCTATATATCGGACACCCTTACCCCCCTTCCCCAGCACAGGGTAGCCAGCCAGTCTGAGAACTGGCTAACCTCCCTGCCCTTCCTTTTCTCCTCTTCCTCCTCCTCCTCCTGACAAGAGCCTCTTTGCGACACTCGGGTCAATGAGCTGGGGAAGACACGTTTCCCCGCTGTAACTGACGCCTGCACTAGCACTCGAATGTCAACGTTAGTCGAACTATACACCAGCTTTCAGGCAAGGCGCAGCCAGCTGCCTCGTTCTACTCGAATGAACCCAACAGGCAGTTAAGCCAAGGACAGTATAGGGGACATTTCTAGAGTTCTTTTTTAAAACTGCTGTATAGTAATTATAATATTATCATCATCATCAGCCTGACTACGCCCATTGCATGGGCAAAGGCCTCTTCCATGTTCAGCCAATCAACCCGGTCCTGTGCTTTCTGCTGCCACGTTATACCTGCAAACTTCTTAATCTCATCTGACTACCTAATATCCTGTCTCTCCTTCACGCATTTGCCTTCTATTAAAATCCAGTCAGGTTACCCTTAATGACCAGCGGTTATCCTGTCTACGCGCTACGTTCCCGGCCCATGTCCATTTCTTCGTCTAGATTTCAAGTGATATCAACTTGATTTAAACTTCTTGATTTCAAATTACGATGTAGATTGAGTTAAGCTACAGTGGGCGACGAAACACCCTATCCGTCGGCAGGATTCGAACCCACAACCTTCGCATTAAGCGTCTGATGCTCTACCAATTGAGCTACGACCATTTCCTCGCCCTAGTTTGTTGGGTAACCGTATGTACAATCCTTGGGACCTGGGAGTGTTGACCAACGCCACTCATAGCCAAGGCGGCGAGAGTGGGATCGGACCCTACCAACAGATAGGGTGTTTTTTTTTTCGCCCACGTTATTTCATTTCAATTAATGTCATTATTGCTATACTGCAGTTTAAAATAAAAAAAACAAGTAACGTCCCTAATGTTTTCCTTGGCTTAATTGTCTGTTGGATTGATTTGGTTGTTTCCAACAAGAAGACAACCTCTCGAAAAAGTTCTCCGCCATTCGTTCATGCAGCTACCCGATTTACACAAGGACAATGGTCCGCCTCGTATGACGCTTCGATTCACGTCAAACCTTGCGGCAAAGTCAACTCCTCGCAGACCAGCTTCGCGTAAGAGCGATAAGCATAGAGGAAAAAAAATAAAACATCGGAATTCATTTTATCGCTATGTTACGAATATTCTACGGAATGAAACACAATTTCTGCGAATGTTTTTACAGGCGGTTTCAAGATTGCGATAACAGCGGCAAGCGTTGTACCCCAAGAAACTTCCTGTCACCTGATTTATCAGGCCCTAACACCGAAACCGAAAGCGGGTTTTCCAAGTTGTTTCAGGGTAAGGAAAGTCTTTCTTTAGTTTTTTAGATAAAAGGAAGGTGCATAAAGTTCAAAGAAATCTGTTATAATCTTTGTGTAGCTCAAAAGAAGCTTTATTTGAAAATATTTTGCTAAATAGGGAAGGAAAGTGTAGAAAATCAGCCGGCTACTCGCTAAGACTCTTCTTGCCCGCCGATGCTATTATCGCTATTATATAGGCACATCGGTGGACGAAACCGGATGCCGTCGAGGGCCTGTGTTTGTAAACCGTGAAACGGTCTATTCCGATGGAGTAGGCTCGTCCTACTTGGACACAAAGGAAAAGAACGTACTCTACAAGAGTTTTCCGATAACTCTCGCAAAAGGAATCGTCATCTCGTCGTTTGACATTTAGGCGTACAACTTTCGAATGTCGTCCTGATGCGCGATCACGCCTATTGCTCACCTGAGCGAGCCTCGCAGCTGCCCCGGAATGTCGACAGTCCACTGGTAAGCCTTTTCGACGTAATGGTGCGGTGCCTCCGACTGGCGGTTGCGGATGATGCTGTACAGCCTCCTAGGCGGTCGCAGGTACGAGACGCAGTTCGTGGCGCCGTCTCCTTGCCACCGATGACCCGTTATGCCGAGTTTCAGGTACATGTCCCGTATAGCGTCCAGAGGCTGGTCGTTGTTGCCAACGTCTACACCTGTCAGGTGGATGACGAGAGTGCTGTGATTTCATGTGGAGTACAGTGCTTCAAGCAACAGCAATAGCCTTAACCCGCACCCATTAACCAGGGTGTACCCGTTGCGTATACAACCCACAGCGTGCAGAACCGCACGTGCGCTCCGCGGCATTAGGGCCTGTACACGCGCTATCCGCACCGCCACACCGCACGAGCCGGGACACCTGCCGCACGCAAGCGGAGGGCGAAAGAGCGTATCGGTCACGCTCTTTCGCCCTCCGCTTGCGTGCGGCAGGTGTCCCGGCACGTGCGGTGCGGCTGTGCGGATAGCGCGTGTCACAGCCTACGAACGCTCAGAGGACAAGTTACGCGCTATCTACCGCCCTCTACAACGCCCGTGCCCGATCGCGTAAACTGGATCCAACACTTGAACATGTTAACGTGTGAAGCAGCGCACGGAGACAGGGCACAAAAGGAACGAAAACGACAGGACAGGAGCAGCGGTTGTCCTGTCGTTTTCGTTCCTTTTGTGCCCTGTCTCCGTGCGCTGCTTCAAACTTTAACATGAACTATTACCAACTAGCCCTAACTTTCAACTTTACTGACCAACACTGGAACCACGACCGGGCTGTTCTGTTCCCGCATTGACTCTTACGGCCTTAGACACCATAAGAGGTGTTATGTCTTAGGGTGTCGAAGGCTGGAAGAGATGCCCCCCCCCCCCCCCTCGGGTAATCATCTATGGGCGCTAAGTTGGCCCCGTAACTTAAACAAGGCAGACCTGCCCTGTCATTGGTAAAAGTACAGTGTTATGGGCATGCCGATTTTTCACGATGACAGCAGCCAAGGAGACCTAATGTCGGATTCCAAGAACTGTCTTCTGCCAACCCTTACCCCCCGAAATGACGGGAACCGATGGGAGGTCGTCGTGAGCAACACTTCATAGTGTCATTTTCGATTTCGCATCCATTTCGAAGCAAGTTTTTTAACGGCAGTGCTGTTTAAGCTCTTCAACGGGACGGACGGTAGGACAGATTTCGCGTTGAGTCAGCGTAAAGATGCTTACGCATTTAAAGCAATTGGTGTCTGATACTTACCTGTCTTATAGAGCATGAGCGGCATAATCCGGTAGATGGTATGCAGCGCTCCGCGGAGTACATCGCCGTCACGGACGCTCCGAATAGACAGCAGGACGTTCATGGCATTCCAGGTATAGACTGTAATGGAATCAGGAATAATGAGGTAGCCTTACATACAGTGTTCTGTGTGCGTGTGTACGATGTCCCCGATATTGCTGGGTATAGGCGCCTTTCGTCCGCGGCGCCTCTGAACCAAAAGACGAAGTGTGTCAGGATAGCTACGAATACAATGAGGCCTGACTTCTTAAGTCGACCTCGTCGAACGGCTTCAGAACGTCCATGAACTGCTTGCAGATTTCTTTGAGGACGCATAGAAGATTCTGTGTGCAACCCAGTGGCTGTTCATATGCGGAAAGAAGCGCAGGTTTCCCGTTAGCGTTAGTGGGACAGGGGAGGGGGGCAAGGGGTCAGCTGGCATCAAACGACGGTTGGGATGAGTCAAGCCGCACTAACTGTACATTGACAGTGCGAAACGGAGCATAAATATGTCATTATTGTCACTGTTGCTATCATTGTTGATGTAATTGTTGCGATTTGAAAGTTTCCTTACGCGAGGTTAATTTTAGCGTTATATTAGATGCTTAGCACAAAATACAGTCGCCAATTAGAGCTGCTCAGGTATACAGCCCGCGGGAGTGGATGACGTCATCATCGCTTGGCCAATGAGAGGCCGATCCCGGAGGCGCCTCAAAACCGCATATGGTTCCTAAAACTTCCCGGGGGGGGGGGGGGGAGGGAGCAGGACGATAGACTGAGAAGGAAAAGAAGACGGCTTTCACCCTCGAGTCGTCTTAGGCAAATGCATAAGGGGCCATAGAGAGATATATATATTTTAATGAAGAGCTGGAGATGTTTGCCTGGCTTTTCATGTGACGCTTTGTTGATGCTGTGTCCGTTTTAAATAGTGTGCCTTGCGTGTAACTAGCCCGTTTCTCTTCATGCGACGGCGTCACTCCAGGGTGTACTCACCTCCGCTCCACAGGTGCCTTATCAGTTTTTCCGCGATGTCAACTCCAGCGCGGTATTTGTACTGCGGAAGCACATTCGTGACCTTGAGATCCAAGAAGAGTAACGTGAGGCGCTCGTTGTATTTGCCGTCGGCTGAAAACGAAAAAAAAAAATCCCGCTTTGAAACGACTGCTTGGTTGTTGTTGCTGTGAAGTAAGGCAAGTTGGGCTGGTTAAATGCAAGTTGGGTGGATGTAAACATGTTAACCATTCGCTATGTCAGGGGTCTCGAACGCGCGGGCCTCATGCGGCCCACCCCTTACAAAAATGAATTTAGACAGTCTATAGACTCTCTAAATCCAGACATAGACTGCGTAAATCCGCTAACGAGAATCCGCCCCTTACAAAAATAGATTAAGAGGGTAAATCCATTTTTGACAGGGGCGGACCATTTGTTAGCAGCCCAGCCCACGCACGACTGTGTTTGTCCCATATTTATTTTTAATATAGTAAGTATATTCATGAGCTACTCAGACGCGGCGGGTCTCAAGCATTTATATTTTTCAGTGAGGCACCCCGTGCGGTCACCAAGCGTTAAAACAAATAATCGTGAAACAAGGACTCTATTTCATCACCGCCGTCCAGATTTCAGTCATGCTGGAGATCAGTATCGACACGTTTTTCAAAACCTGAAGTCAAATCCCCTTCAGAAGTGACCCATGCGTGAGATATGCGAAATGTCTTGTTTGAAATGACAACGTTAGCTGACATTTTGTACAAAGTACCCCCCCCCCCCTGCCTCTGCTCCCACCTCCATTCCTGTCCAGGCCCTTGCGAGACTAAATTTTGTGACTGCGGCCCGCTAGTTGAGGTGAGCTTGAAACCTCCGCCGTATGCCATTAATTTACACTGACCTCAAAAGACTTATGCCCACTCTCATCTCAAGGAAACGCCCCGCTTCTTGGTCGTCACCAAGAAGCTTACGTTAAATAACTCATGCCACATCACCATACGAGTCAGTAATCGAGGACTCCCTCCATGCGATATTTCGCGCAACTGCGAAACGATCAGCTACCATGGTCGACAGGATTTTATCTCGGGGGGTGTAAATCCACGCTCCATCACGGCTGGGGGGTGGAGAAGCATTGGTGCAGCATGTGTGGGGGGCAAGTGCCTCTTTGGAGAAGGAATCACACGAGGGCAGCTGTTTATTCCTTATTTAAAAACATGTGCCAACTAACCCGCCTTTCACATGTACAGCTACTTCAGCTCGTCCCCCTTTTGCCCCTCCCCACCCCCCTGCCGATGCCCATGTCGGCTACTTCATTGTAAGATGATTCTGGCGAACGGGACAGAGACAAAGGAGATACAGCAACAGCATCGGTTGCTGTCTCGGGCGACTAGCTCTCTCTCCCTGCCTCTCCCATGTCCGTGCCCTGCTCTCCATCCTCAGGTTACATAGCTATAATTAAAAACAACTAGCCCAGTTCTATACGGTTATCGGCTATTCCTTACCCGCGGAGGTCGTTCTACGGACGTAGTCCAGGAGAGCCGGTATCTCTTCATGACGGTCGCACCACCTGAAGCAGTCGCACGGCGTGCCGTGGTAGAACCAGGTCGCGGTACCGTTGGCCGTAAAGGTGACGTCAGCTTCGATGGAGTTGGCTCCCAGACGCATGGCTTCGTCCACTTGTTCAATCGTGTTCACCATGTGGGCGATGTTGTACACGGGTCTCCGTGCGAGGCCTCGCGGTATTGCATAAGCAGAAAGTGACTGCTGTGTGTAGAGATGGACGGAATGCATTTGCAACTATAAAGACGGTGTGATGTAGTTGGAAGTAAAAGAGACAGGAGACATGAAAAATGAAGGTAGGGAAGTCAACTAGCTCAGATAATCGGTATGCCACTACACTGGGAAACGGAATGCAGGTAGTTTGAAAGTTAATGTGTACTGTAGAAAATCGTTAACTACAAAGGCAGCCCCAGTTAACCATAGCCAGAGCTCAAAAAAAGAAAAAACTTGGAGGACGCTTGAGTTTCCCCCCGCGTAACTGCGGGCCCCCCTGCGCATTGCCTTAAACCATGCCGCAAGGAAATTAACTTTTGCACGCGAAACATTGGCCGTTTAAAACTATGCTAGGCTGTCCACTGGATGTGCAGTTGCTAAATTCCCACTACGCCATAATAGTTCCTTTTGCTAAGTGGCGAAGGGCCCAGTACTCGTCCGCAAGGTGCTACGTGCACTTGCGTAGCTGCATACTTTGTAATGGTGCACGGCTTTAAACCACCCGCTCGTTGCGCAATTCATATGTTTGACGCCTCGTGTGAATCTAGAATCCCGACACGCAATATTACTTACGTGCATTAAGAGTCTCTTTCCACTAAACGACATTCATATAATGTTTTTTTCAAAGCAGGTTCAAGCAAAGACGTGGCTCTGCGGTAAAACATCTGCTTGCCACGCAGAAGGCCTGGGTTCGAACGGAACTTTTGTATTATTTATTTTATTTGCAGCTTTCGATTTTTCAGTCACGCACAAGATGATGATTTTTGGCTCACAACCAACGACGCCCACGCCGAGACCGGAATTTCTCCGAAACGAGCTCTTTAACGCTATCGCGTTAATATGTCGACGCACTCTATGAAGACGCGCCCAAATTCATGTTGCTGACTATTGTATAGAACAAGTCAGGCTGATTATGGCCTCGAATAGGCCACACCATTTGTTCTTCTCAATTAGGCATGTCTAATTAAATAACTGTTTAGGGACAAAGCTGGACAAAAATTTCCAATGGGGAAGTTGCAGATTCGTTTGCCAAACGCCCAGTCATACAGTCTCTAACTCTTTATCAATTAAGCATTGGAGTTTTTCTGCTTGGTACAGAAGTCCGCGAAATAAAAAAACAAAAACACCACGTGGCATGCCCATTTGCTTGCCTATGCGCGCAAATATCACTTGGCACGCTAACTCTGGCTATTAGCTGGTGCACCCTGTATATAGTAGAGCCGGTTAGCGGTGGAAACACTTAAATTAGAAGTTAGGCAAAGATTCTGAAAGAGATCGGGAAGTCTAACTGTATAAGGAGTAATGCGCATCTTCGGGCTGGATGGTATACCGTCCCAGATTTATTTTTAACCAGGGCCAGTGCCTGTCGCATTCTTTTCGCCTTTTGTTACAGAAGCTTTCTTTTTGCGCTAAGAAGACAATATATACGGAGAGAACGCAGGCGTAGCGATAGGTTTGCCACGCAAGTGTTCGGGTGATGATAACAAATTGATCAAGCCGGAGTGCGAGAAAAGAAGTGCGAGAAAAGAACAGAAACCTGAGTACTAGCATGCACACTATAACGCCATTGCCAGGTATACCCTTGTGAACGTCCATCACATTGGACGCACTCAGTGAAATTGAGTACGCCCAATGTGGTGCTTATTGATTTCACTGAGAATTCGGCGCTTATGGATTATGCTTATGGATGTGCTGATTAGTACAAAAACATGCACTTTGTGATAACAATGCTATGCATTTTGTCCTCAGCGGCACAGTTTAGCGCACTACCTTGTCGCCCCTTGTCCAATACACCGTCCTTCGTCATTAGAGAGAATGAGCAGAGAAACCAGACACCCGATTTCGGCCACCTGAGCAACAGTATAAGCGCCATATACTATTCTGGAGCAACAAATAACTTCAAAGTTACTGAAATGCCCCCGATAATAACATAGGCAGTAGCACACATCGCTAAACGTGCAGGAACGTCGCTGAAGGCCTACTGTAAAAAAGAAAAGAAGGCAGCATCTACACCAATGCGAATGTCGGCTTACCCTAAGGACACTGCAGAGAACGGCGACCAATGCAAAACACCGCGGGACACTTCTGCAGCTGTTGAGTGCTGCCATGAACTCGTCCTGGTTCTCGGGCCGCCGCTGCGTAGCTTTATCAACGGGATGCCAGCGAATGAAAAAAATAAAATTCCAGGTGTTAAAAATAATATGAAGGCGCTGAACGGGCTACAATATAGAACTCGCATAAAGTAAAGTCATTTGTGTCCAAAAGTATGTTTACTCATATACCTAAACCTATTTAAGATCACTGTCTTCGCCATTGGCGTGCGAAGGGGGAGGGGGCTGTGGAAGCAAAGTTTCACCGCTAACCCCCCTTATTCCTCCCTGCTTTGATCGAGTCCGAAAGTGAACATGCTTCACGATGGACGAAAAAAAAAATTAAATTAAACGATTACGTGCTTCTGACAGTGGCCTGCCTCCACTCCCCTGGCTTTCCGGGAGTAAAGATGGGAACTACACAGGTCTTGGAATGCAACATCACGGGCCTTCGGCTGCCATAATCATCAAAAATCTACGTGGCCATGAGCGCGCTCTTTAAAGCAACAACGGGACAGGTCCGAATAAGTAAAAGCATGGACGGACTGCGTTCCCCTTAGATCAGGGGTCTCAAACTCAACTCAGCCTGCGGGCCGCAGTCACGCAATTTAGACCCGCCAGGGCCGGCGCAGTGAAGAAGGTAGAATTTGTACAATTTGCTTGAAAAACGCTGCCATTTGAAAGAAAATTGTCTCATATCTCATATATAGGTAATTTCTAAAGGAGGGTCGGTGCCCGGATGGCAAAAACACGTCGATACCGATCTCGAAACTGACTCAAATCTGAACGTCGATTGTGAAATATAATTTTTGTTTGACGGTTATGTTTCAAAACAAAGTGAACACATGGGGATGCCTCACGCAACAGTGCGTTAAACCAGTCAGTTCTGTGTACCTCAGGAACATACTTAATAAGAACGATAAAATAAAATATGAGGGGCAAAGACAGTCATGTGAGGGCCGCGGGCCGCAACCGAGAGCCTGGCGGGCCGCATGGCCCGCGCGGGTTGCGTGTTTGAGACCCCCTGCCTTAGATGATTACGCTGGGCGGCGGCCTCACGCCCCTGCCTCCTGCCCATTTGTGCACGCCTATGTCCCTCACTATAAAAGAGCGATGTAAGAACGGCAGACTGGGCGTGTTGGTATAGCATACTTGAAGTGCAAGGCGCGACGACGACAACGGACAGAGGGATAGTACACGCACACAGAACGCAACTTCCAACAATATTTATTTTGAAATGCGCACAGTATATATACACACCAAGCGCTCTCACAAGTCCTCAATGCGCAGTCGCATTCAAGTAAAGCAACTACTTTGGTTAGAGTGAAATTGAGGCCACGTTAACGCACTTATCGCCTGCTTCGATGATTTTCTTGGCCTTAGTGATTAATCTTACCGATTTATCGTGGCTTCTGGCGACAATCGAGCAGGCGCGAAAGTCATGACTACATTGACAATAACGGCAATTAATCGCTAGGTGGCCTTCTGTGGCAGTTCTAACGTTGTTGTTATGCTCTCTTGATCTATCGTTCAGGCATTGCTCGGTTCGGCCTACGTACAATTTTTACCACACGACAAAGCGATCTCATAGAGCACACCCGCCGTCTGGCTCTGAGCTCGTCCCACTATAAGCTCCTCAAACGTAGCATCGCCGACATGTGCTTGCTGAATGCTTTTAAGAACTAACTTTTGCTTTTAAGAAATCCCGCCCACACAGAGCAGCAGATAGTTTCTCAAGCAAGTTGACCGTGTAGAGGAGGCAGGCTACCCAAAGCACATTCTGGTGTCTGTGGTGGAGAAGATGCTGAGGAAGTCTCGGAACTGTCACTTGAACGAAGAGCCGCCTCAAGAAAATTTAAAGCTCGTTGCGATTCCATACGTACACCGTGTGCCCTATAATTTGAAAAAAGATCGCCAAACATGCTCATGTAAAAGGTGGTTTTCTATGCCCCGGTAAAACTTTCTAGGCTCTGCAGGACGATCAACCCTTGTCTCAGAAAAGGCCCACGTCATGGAGCTATATGAACTCATAAACGCACAGCGCAGTGGGGTCGTGGGGCGACCCTGGGACGTACAGTGCTGGTCCAAAAAGTTCGCAGGCCACGCTTCCATAGAAATACATGGGATAGTAGGCCTGCGCACTTTTGACCCCCCTCCCCCCGTCCTGTACGTGCCCGAATCCCTTGGTCGAATAAAGTTTTATCTCTCTCTCTCTCCGGCCAGCATCGTGAACCACAAAAATAAGTACGTCAGCTGCCAGACGGGTGTGGTCCACGAGAGATCCCTTTGTCGTGTGGTACCAAGTGCGTAGGCCACACCGAGGAATGCCTAAGACAGCAATAGCAACAATGTTAGAAATGGCCGAGAAGGCCACCTTGCGATTCATTACCGTGATTGTCAATGTAGCCCCGACTTTCGCACCCGCTCGGTTGTCGCCAGAAGCCACGATAAATCGGTAAGATTAATCAATGAGGCCAAGAAAATCATCGAAGCAGGCGATAAGCGCGTTAGTGTGGCCTCAATTTCACTATCACCTAAGGAGTTCCTTTACTTGAATGCGACTGCGTAATTGAGGATTGTGACAGCGCGCGGTGTGTATATATATACCGTGTTTATTTCGAAATAAGCCATGTTGGAAGTGGCGCTCTGTGTGTGTGCTCTCCCTCTGTCCGTTGTCGTCGTCGCGCCTTACACTTCCAATATGTAAAAGAGCCCAAAAAGAGAGCTCGGGGACTTCCATGTTAGTTGGAGTAAGTCCTACGATTTTGCGCACAAAGCCTGCTACCTGCATGCACTGTGGAAGTTGCATTATCCGACGTGCATTAATTTTTAAGTATTTTCCTGAGTAGATACATTCGTATTTGAGCGCTAAGCCACAGAACACAAAGATCGTATACTTGGGGTGTTCTTGTGCCACACAACTTTACTCGTTTGTCTAATCTTGCTCTGCTTGCGCCTCTCATACTAAAAAAAGAAAAGCGCGTGAAAAAGATGTCTTTTTTGAACCCACAACACTAGTCATCATCTGCGTTGCGTGCGTTTTGCTTGCATTATTGCGACACGCCCGGCACTTTCAGGTCACGAACAGCCTGCGCGTTATTAGCATGACAAAGCATTCTTCATAGGAAAGTGTCCATACTCGCACACAACTTTTCTTGGCAATGAAGAGAAGGCTACGGAGCCAAAGTGGGCGTGTGCCACCGCTGAAGAATATAGGTCCCACAATTGCGTCCGTGCTTTCCGCTGAAAATGATAAAAAAAACAACATAACTTGATTTTCTATAGGATGCTGTTAATAAAGAGGCGCAGCACGCACCAAGGAGTTATTCATATTTGTTTTACTTTACGCAGTGTCATTTCGAGTTTTCGCACATGTGAAAACGTCGCACGTTTTACGCACCTCCCAGTCAAAATGGCGCCTTCGTCTTTAGGTGAACGCTCGTCGCCCTCCAGCTATTTCGACGACTCGACGAGGACTTTTGTGACGAATTTCAGTCACAAACGACTCGTCAAAGCAGACGTAGCAACTTGTATGCAGCGTTATTATTCGAACACAACCGTCATTCGAAATGCAAGCCGAACAGGACTACTCCGCGGAGTACATGTGCAGTAGCTCTGCCCCCGTAGCTTTCCCTTCATTGCCAAGAAAAGTTGTCCCCGAGTGTTTAGCGCCGAGTCTCAAAGAAAGAAAATGCAAGCAAGCCAGATGTCGGTTATTGCTGTGGTACAAAAAGACGCGCTTTTTTACTCGGTCTTTTCTAAGAGGGCAGGTCAGGGGAAGACGTACACGCTATCAGCGTCACATAGCACTCTTGACGAGAAAGGAGAGGGTTTTCGAGAACGGGAACGCGAGGAAGCAGGATAGGAAATATGGGGACCTGACAGAAAGATTCCCCGTATGCGCCCGTTTGGCTTAAAGGGGTACTGACGCCATCTTTCGAAGCTGTCATATATTAGGTATACTAATCTCCCATACACATAGATCGCCCTGAGCTGAGTAAATGCTGATATTTTATTTCGATATTAAAGTCATTTTTCGTACGGTGCACCTACTGACATCGACACTAGCGTGACGTCAGGCTACAGTGTCAGTTCTGGTGACATCACGCACCAGTATGGCTAGTTGTGATGACGTCATGGATCAAAACATAAAGCATGGCCGCTTGCGCGACGCCAAAAACATTCAGAATGGCCAGTTGTGCGGAACTAACGGAGCCACGCAGCTGAGAAGGGCGCGAAAAGGTCACGATATCTTGTACGAGCACGTGAAGAGAAGCTCATACAGTGTCGTGACGTCAGGGTGCAGTAGGAACCGAAACTAGCTTTTAAGAACACGCAGTTTCTTTAAAAGGCCAACTCCGGCGATTTTTTGACCGTGTCAGGGTAATGGTGCTTTTATGTTCCTGAGACACTCTTGTCACGCGCCCGATAGCTGAAAGGCTCAGCAAATTCGAAAAAATAATTTTTAATAAGCAAAAAGGCGCAATACCGAAACCGAAACCCAACCGAGTGTACTGTCTACGTATGACGTAGTAGTTTGTCACGAACCGGAAGTCGTGCAAGGCATGCTGGTCCCGCCGGCGCGGAATATCACACGCTCCTCCACAGAGAACAGAAAATCGCGCGCCAAACCAGCGAAGCGCCGGCCAAACATCGTCGCCTTGTGGCCAGCACAATATACGCTGTAGCGGCCCAAGTTAGCGAACCCATCGGCTGCGTCACTTCTGTCGACCGGCAAACCAACACGTCACACACGCAATGTTGCCAATAATTGTGGGAAGCCGGGTGGGCGTTTCCAGACAATCTCTAAAATTCATTTTGCAAACAAACAGCGCATCTCTCAAGCTTGGAAATTTGGCGTAAATGACGGAAATTTGCAAAGGAAAGTACCCAGCGAATTTCAGTGAGATCCATTGACCTCGAAAAATCGCCGGAGTTGGCCTTTAAGGTGCACTCACGCTTGCCAGTGCCAGTACATTTTCTATACTCTCCAGGGATTGACCTTTCATTTCACGGAAAAAAGAACACCGAAAATTTTCGTGTCAGTGCCCCTTTAAACTGTAACGGGTAGCTTCGCCAGGCTATGCATGACACACTTGCTGCGGTTCTTCGTTTGGGTCCCATTGTCCATTCACCAAGAAACAGGAGCTTTGACCAGACAAAGCCGCAATTTTTTTCTTCGCATGTGTTCTTGGGTCAATTGAAAGAGTATATATATATGAAGAAAAAAAACAACTGTTTTTTGGTATCACATTAATTCCTTTTAAATATAGTCTACATTGAGAGACGCATATACACACGAAGGCATTACGAAACGTTCGGTGCATAACGTTGCATTATAACGTAGCATTACTGCACTGTTTTATACAGACTCGCGAATGTTACAGTTGAATGTAATATCTATATTTGACGAATGCTGTTATTTTATCTGTTTTTGTTTTTGTTTATCGAGTGCTCGCTCTGAAACCCTCGTAGTACTTCAGTCTTTTAAACTTCACATAACCAATCTCTTTGCGCCAGTTGAATTGATTTACGACTTATCAGGAATGTTCGCGTAGCCGCGGCCCGCGTGGCTGTCGTATGCGGACCCAGCACGGCGTCAAATCCCCTCCCCCTTTCCCTTGACACTGCCTATGTGAAGGCCGACATGGCAGTTTTGAATTTCTGACCTTAAATGGGATTTTCGCTGAAGATAAATGTGATTTTTAATCCACTTTTACAAATTAGTGTCAATTCGCTGAAATTTTACGCTTTGCCTGCAAATGCCCCCCTGCCCCCCCCCCCCCCCCCCCCGTTTTCTGTGCGGCCCCAGGCTGTGTCGGCTTCATGCACCTTGGCCCTCCGCCTCAAAAGGTTGCCTACCCCTGGCGTAGCTGAACCAATGTTTCACGCCTGTTGAGTTGACGTGCAGCTTACAAGCAAAGCCCGTGATTATAAGCAGACTTACGTTACTTACAGAAAGAAGGAGTGCTGTGATATAGCCTTAGCATAGCGCATCTACCATTTTTCTCATAATTACGCAATCTTCGACCGCACTCAAGCGCTATTGTGGTGTCTCTTAATCTTGTCGTGTCGACGCTATTGATTTTATGCCCTAGAGATTAGCAGTCCTGTTCAACGATCGTTTACCTCTTAACTTCGCTTACATTATTTCCACGAGTTTCATCCACGGGTCATACGACATGTAAAATACTGTGTAAAAACGACAGGCTATACTTTCAGAAATAGTTTTATACCTATTCCACGTAGTAGAACAAATTACGGTGAACAAAAACTTGCGGTGCAAATTCCAAACCTCCTCAACAACTATGCCTTAACCACAGATCTCCTAAATTCTGGAATTACTAAGCAAACTTTTCAAAAAACGATTAGAATTATTATTCTCAGAGGACTAAAACCAAAGTTATTCTATGTACACTATGATTCTGCATCAATGTATTTTTTTATTTTTTTTCGCATGTGGCTCATGAGCCCCATCAGATTGTTCTTGGTTGCCGATCATTTTTTGCTCGAGAGTTACACGTGCATCATCTGTTATATTTGTGTTTCTACTTTTTAGTGCTAAGTACCTGTCAAACTGATAACATTCATGTTTTTTTTTTTGATTATTGCTTTTGATTTTGATGAATTGTGCATTTCAGCAGTGTAAACAAGTATAATGATTGATTTTCATGTATGTTTTCATGTTACAAAATGTCGTCTTTCTGCTGCTGCTACTGCTGTATGGGTGGCACGGCCCAGTCAGGCAATTTTTGCCTTTAGCCGTGTCCCCTTGGACAATTCAGTGTTGTTCTAAATAAACTAATAAAGAAAGAAAGAAAGAAAGAAATATACATTCTTCGTTCACAACTTTGCGCGATTGTCTAAAGTCGATCGGTTACCCGCTGTCTTATAGTGCTTAAAAGCAGAGTTCCCCACCTCGAGTACAAAATATCCTACGCAGCAGATATAGGTGTAAGAAATTCCGCATTTTCTCGCATACAAGCCGCCCCTGCATATAACCAGCACGCCTAACTTTACAAAAAGAGAAACGAAAGCTTGCATATAACCCCACATATAACTCGCACCCGCAATTTTCAAGCACATTCTCTCCTTCTTTCTTGGTGTGGGTTATATGCGAGAAAATACGGTATGCCAGTTCCCCTAATGAATTGCCGTTGTCTCTATTATAAACACAATATGAAATGCCTATGAACAATCGTCCACCCCTACAATGCACTTAGATAGAAAGCAAATCCCTATGGTTCTTCAGAAAGTTTAATCTATAAAAAATTGTTTTGTCGCGGCTTTGGCCAGACGAATTTGTTTCACCCACCGCGCACCTTTCATTCCGAAAAATCCGTATGGGTATCCTTTGTATCTTGGTGACAAACGGATGGACGGAAAGATTTCTATCATGAACCTTGCTCAACCTCGCGTGCTTTAACAGAACCAGGTTTCCGACAACAAAGTATGCCTTAAATTTCGTCGTCGTTCCGGAGAAGGCAGTCGTACATATCCCCGCACGCTACCCTTGTGTATAAAGTGTAGGCTGCGAGATGCCATAAACATTAGCCCTGGCAACATAAAAATCAAGAAAAAGACACAGGCATGCTCACGTTAGAACCTTAGAGAGACGCACCTGGAGACGTTTGCGAAGGGCGGTAGTGCTTGCTTAGCTGTGAAGAATGAGGTAATCGCAGAACGTCCCGCAAGGTGCGTAGACCTTCGGCATTTAACTTGTTTGGGAGGCGTGACGCACTGGGAACAGGTAGGTTACCTCGAGTCGCAACGTCACCCGGACAAACACTAGCGTCCACACGGCGGCGCAAGCATAAATGACACTGCTGTATAAAAGAAGTTGCATACCACCACTCGCGCAGAAAGAAGCCGAAACGATTGTGCGGCTTCGAAAAAGACGACAGAAATTAACAATAGCAGAAAGCACCTTGACGACGCATGCACTTGTAAGCGCCGCGTTTTCAGGGGACGCGCATTGTGCTCTGAAAGTTGGAACTCTTTCTCGTTTAGCTTTACAAGCCTGACCATGCTATACTCCGTCTTGCCATTTCTGTGCAGTGCAGTGAGGGATCATGCTCGTAGCCGCGTTCGCTGAACGCAACAGAAGGCAACACCTCACCTTTCCTATATAGCAATAGAAGTGACACCTGGGCGATTTGGTACTGATTTGTAATTCATTGCGCGAAACTATAGACAGGGAGGAAGAGACAGAAACAACACGAGCGCCAAGTCACAACAGGTTTATTAGAAGTAGGAACGACACCTAAACCACGGCGGATCACGGCGCCTCGATACGACCACCAGTTGTTACCAGCAGGTGTGCTTGCGACGATGACTTATTAAACTGTCGTTCCTGTTTCAAATCAACCAGTTGAGAGTTTTCGATCATCTTGCTTAGGTCTCTTCGTCCCTGTCTAGTAATAATAATACTTAGGGTTCGACGTCCCGAAACCAAGATATAATTATGAGAGACGCCGTAGTGGAGGGCTCCGCAAATTTCGACCATCTGGTGTTCTTTAACGTGCACTGACATCGCACAGTACACGGGCCTCGACCATTTCGCCTCCACCGAAATGCGACCGCCGCGGCCGGGATCGAACCCGCGACTTTCGGGTCAGCAGCCGAGCACCGTAGCCACTATACCACCGTGGACGGACGTCCCTGTCTAGTGTTGCGCATTGAATGATCAGTCTTTCCAGCGCGTAACAAGTAATGCGGTGCGACGCCGTTCACACGTAGCGCATTACATCTCTCGAGAAGTCCCTCGTTTTCTCCCCCGCAGCCGCCGTGTGGTGTCGGAGGAGTGTGCTCAAAATTGAATCGAAGGGAAGAGGGGGGGGGGGGTCGCCGTTCCCCATCTCGTGATTGACGGACTGTGAGTCTACTTGCCTCAGGAAATGCAACTCTGCCTAGCGCATCAATCAATCAAATGGACTGTGAGTCTACTTGCCTCAGGAAACCCAACTCTGCCTAGCGCATCAATCAATCAATCAATCAATCAATCAATCAATCAATCAATCACTTCTAATTTTATTTTCGCAGTAGACAATAGAGTGCATTGTAAATGCGAAAATAGAGGACCAGAGAAAAAAGCTGCGCTTGCGCAGCTTGACTAAGCTCTGGTCACCCGTACAACAGCAGTGACAGGACGAAACGTATCAGCAAATGTAGCCATAATATATACAATGCTAATATCAAAGGCAGTTATACAATCAACAATGTTGTAATAAAAAAAAACAGCAATGTATGTTTTTCATTTACGATCACTTTAGTAAAAAGAGTACATAAAGAAAGAACACGTACGTAAGAAACAACTGCACACAAACAAACATGAGTAGTTCCAACACATTTACATAAACAGATCTAGTGAGATTCACCTTCCTAGCGCATGACCCCTGTTTACATCGGATGTGATGCGCTAGAATGTCGACGCGATGGGATGCAATGCTCTCTCTAGCCGTCATCGCATTCATCTAAACGCGCGGTCCGTGCCAGCCACTTTGTTACAAGTTGTTTGCAAACACAACCCAAGAATACTAACTGCTGGGGTTTTACATGCTTTCACATTCAGTGGGTTTCACTGAATGGAACCGCCTTCCCGATGCCATCACATCAATTCATGACAATCACTTATTTAAAGCAGCACTAAATAATATTGTATAAACGGATTCTCCTCATTTTTTTTTTGTTTTTACTTTGCTTTTGCAACACGAGTGCTTGTAACTACCCAGGACTTGATTTCTTTTTCCAACATATATTTTGTAACCTTAGTGCACTTTTTTATCATTGTTTATAACTTGTCTGTGAACACATTATGTGTATTGTTAATCTAGCTAAAACTGTATAACTACATGCCTTTATTCTGAAATGTTCTATCTGCTTTTTTTTTTTCTCCCGTCGTTTTTCTGTAACCACTCCCCTCTCTAATGCCTTTGGCCCTGAGGGGTTTAATAAATAAATAAAAAAAAAATAAAATAAACGAAGCTGCCATTATGAACCACGTAGTAAAAGAGGGCTCCGGAAATTTCGACTGCGTGCAGTTGTTCAATGTGCACCTAAATCTAAGCAGACGGTAATCTAGCATTTGATCTCCATCTATAGTCAAGAGTCCGACGGAATCCCGTCTGGTCGGGGACAAACATAGTGGAATAAAAGAAAAGAAAAACATTGTGAACAAGGGCTCCCGTGTAGGGAGCCGAAACGTCTTTTTTAAAAATATTGTGCATTTTACTTTGGTCGGCGTTTTTCTTTTATTCCACGATCTCCATCTACATGCGACCGCCGCCCGTCCTTCGGTTCAGATGGCGAGCACAGTAACCGCTGTATCGCAGCGAAACGCTACCCAAATCTATTACTTTATATTCACTGAATGAAATAAGTGACTCTGTGTCGTTCTTCCATTCAGCGTCAGGTTTTTTCTACGGAAATGACATTGCCGTAGAACACTTGACGTAACCAAAATCCCAACGTGCAATCATAGGGAGAGGAATTGCAGGGGCACATATAGGTGTGCGCCCATAGGGCGCAAGGAGAGGGGTGGTTCGCCACCGTCCCCTGCAACTCGTTGCCCTCGATTGAGCTTTAATGTAGCGTCCCGTTTAACACAGCTGCGCGATTGTGTCATGGCTTGCGGCTTTTTTGCAGCAACTTAACGAGCTCTGGTGATGTCAGGCCGAAGTATACGAGTCCACTAGATAGACAGTTCTAGATCCACAGATGTCATGAGGGCTGGTTGGTTTAACAGAACATAAAACTCAATATTGTTGAAGGTCGGCAACGAAAGAGGGGGGAACACGCCAGCCCACTAGATACACGAATTTCTTTAGGCCAGAGAATAACAGAGAGCTAAGCTAGATAGTAAGTAAGAAACCACAAAGCCCCGGTGTTTGTGGTGTCTTGACTTCTTTCTTGTGTTGGTGTTTGCACGCCGTCTTTTAGAATTAATTTCTTTAGGCCACAACTCTGGGCTGTACAGTAGGCCCAAGTTGCGGCCGAGAGGCTTAGCTTTCTGGTCCCCGAGTGGGAGCGGTCCGCTGCGTTTTGAGACACGATTTAAAGGACCTGAATAAAGTTTTTTATAGCATACCACTGAGTGCCACGTGTCTGTGAGTTTAAAGAACTTGTATTTGACTATACCTCATCGGCGTTAATATGTTCACGATGTTGCCGACTAAAGCGGCTCGATAGTTTAATTGCTTTAACTGAATAGTTGTACTTTAACCATACTTAGTAGCCCACGCATCTGTTATGCTATGATGCGGGATTAAAATATTCCTATCCCTAATAAAGATAGTGCGTTAACCAGCAAATAAAACAGAACTACAAGACTTGAGTATCATGTATTTTTTATTCAAAGAACGGTTTACGGCGTTTCTGTGTCGCAAAAAGCACCACGTACAGTTGGCGCTATATTAGAAGAGCAAGATATAGGTATAATGTTTCCTTTTTAATAAAGTGTTAGGTGACCTCCCCGGCAATTTGCTTGCAGCATTTATTTCGCGATTGATGCCACAGGAATACACATATTGGGCATCATTGTTTTCAACGCGCAACTATAGTACCTATGTAGTATTATGAGAATAAACTAAACATTATGAAATACAAAGACTTCTCATGAAAAAAACTGCATTTTGTATATTTGCTTAAAGGCACATGATGCAACAAACATACGCCAACAGCAGGGAGGGAAAAAATATGGAAACGAATACAATGTCACATGAATTAAATGTTTTACATAACAACAAAAGCTAGCGCTCTTTAACACTGAAAATATGAAATAAAAATAATTTTTGATATATTCAAATTCCAGGCTCAATGCACGCTGTACCTCCACTTGGAGGTGACACTGTAAAAACGAACACTAAAGGGAAAAAAAGGACCAAAGAGCATGGCAAGAGAGACATAACAACTGTGATTATATTCAGGTAAAGGTGAAACCTGGTATTAAAAGAAGATAGTCAACCTATACAAAGTTGCAAACGTTCAGGAGACTCAGACAATGCGCGCTAGAAAGGTGCCACCAGAACTTTGCGGCTAAGCATATTACGTCAAGGTTCGATAAGCTAGATCAGCATTGAAAACCAGCTTTTATGAAGTGTCTAACGGCTGGTATTTGAGGCCCATTGATATACCCTGTAAGTTAATTGTGAAAACGGACTTTCAAGGGACACAATGCACATAGAAGAGATTTAGCACGACTCCTACACGTTACAGTTATAACATGAGATGAAGATGAAAGCAATGGAGACACTGACGTTTTGCAAGGCTATATGCTATGTACGACGTGGGGTGGCCATGGCAGCTGGAATGTGAGGGTACTGGCTACGGCGTATTCGAAAAGTATTGCTCATTTTTCTGAACTGTTTTAAGGCACGGTCACATCTCTCTTCTAGAGTCGGGTCTAAAGCAGCACAACGCGTAGACAACGGCACTTTTGTTAACGGGCAAGACTTAGACCTGTGCCTAGATCAAGCGGAATCTCTGGAACGATGGCTCACGTGTAAACCTACGCTCGAGCCTTCCGAATCTCGCAGAATCCCGCTGGCATTGGCATCGAACCTTCTGTCACAATGTTGCTCAGTATGGCCCGTGCTTCCGCATCTGTCAAGATTCCCCAGCTATTAGGGCCATCAATGAACTCTTTTGGAGTCAGTGCAAGGAACCGTAGCTCGGGGAACAGCGGCTCAAGTACAGCTCGAAAATCGACCCGCTCATAGTCGTGATCGCGCAGTCTACGGCGCTTAGATGCGCACTTTGGCACAATAAGCGTAAAGCGCTGCTGCCCCCCAGGCGTACACGGCTTGAATCACCAATGCCTCGGATATATTGGTGACGTGTATAAGGAGATATTTGACGGTATCTTCGGTGCTAGACTTAAAACTCGTAGAGGAGAGAACTTTGAGGCTTTCTTTGACAATCACTATTGTTGCTGGAGTTGCCAAGGCTTCTTCGCCGACGGTCAAAACGTAGTCCAGGAAAGGACACACGTCATCGGGAGTCATGCGGCGATTCACGAATTCGAGGCATTTCTCCGCCAGCTGTGGGATGAGGTACTTGGCAGCAGCAGTGCGGGTACAGGCGGCCTGATGTACAGTTTCCACTTCAAGATGGCCACTGTAAAAGTACCTGCGTTGCAAGAACAAAAGGACGAACATGGCTTAGAGAAGTCTGAAAGATTGGTCGCAGAATTGTTTATGCAGGTCTGTTCTGGGAATATGCAAGAGGCGTGAAAGATTGAAAAAAAAAAAACACCAGCTGTACTACCTCGCAGAATCGCAGCCCTATGAACAGGAACGCTGTATTTCGACCGTTACCTAGTTACCTGCTGATGTAATTATTCCTTGTGTCTACCGACAATAATACAATCTGATGGCCCTGTACTTGCTGGGGAGATCAAGGCTCAGCAGTTAGCCTCACAGTATTCAATCTTGCATTCACTGGCCCGATTTATTATCTGCTAACTGTGATCAAGACTCAATGTACGCGGACGACATATGCGTAGAACTTTAGTAGTGACACGTCCTCAGATACATGCAAAAGTCCGAAAAAGTAGTAGCTCTGAAAGCTGTGCACCTCCCGAAGAAAGGCCTCAGAGCCTCAAAAAGAAAATCAGCATTGCTGGCATTCATGCCCCAACAGAACGGCAATCTGCGCTGCCTCTATCAGCTGTCGCATAAATTCTGATGTGAAGGCGTACTCCTTGATACACATCCCCAAGCAAACCGCATGTGGCCTACATGAAAGAGTATCTGACAACGATTCCTCAGCTGTCCCGCGCTTTTTGGCAGCGAAACTTCGATAATGTCAGTACCTGCTATGCTACAACAGTATAGAATACATTTTCGCAACATTGTGAGATTGTGATGACTAAGTGTACGTGACATAATGAGACAGTTCGGTGCGCACATATAGTGCAGTAATGTGGCGTCGCGAGTGGTGCAAATCGCGGCGTTGTGGACACGACAGCGACATCGCGAAACACACGTGCACCGTACTGAAGAGAACGACGTTGGCGGCGGACAGCACGTGTGAGCGGACGAAGGACAAAATACCCTAGACCCAGGCCCGTAGCCAGGGTATGGGAAGGGCTAGCCCCCCCCCCCCCGAAGTCCAGTTAGAGGGGGGTGTTTTACCGCGAAAAATTAATGAAAATAGGTGTTTTTCGAGGCCCTCAGCAAGTGGGCGCCCCCGAAAAGAATTCCTGGCTACGGGCCTGCCTAGACCACTAAGACGGTGGCACGGCTCTGGGTAGAGGCGAAGAAAAGGACGACGACGGGCTGGAACGCAACGCAGGCTGACTCGGAGCTTCTCTAAGAAATTCCCCGGGTTTTAATCAGCTATTGACACCCTGGAAATGTACCTCATGTCATGATAGAGGTCTTGAAGTTATAATTACTAGGTTAAGCTGCCGTGTACCTCAATTACTTTTTTTTATTTATACGGAGCTGGTTTGGCACCCTCCCCGCTTTATTATTGTAGGGACGATGAAACAACAGAACACTTTCTGATCTCTTCACGAAGGCTTCCCGAATTAAGAAAGCGATCTTCAAAAATACAGCTGCGCATAATAGGCGCTCACTAATAACAGTGGTTAGTGGGCGCTTGTGTTGCCGGTTTTTCGTCATGCGTTTTTATATCATTGGATTAGATTTAACACCTTCAGATTTACTATCCCTAGGTGCACTTACACTTCGGCACAGCAACGGGAAAGTATGCGAGGCCGTTCAAGATTTCCTAACACAGCCAGTGAGATTTACACAATAGCCACCGTTCCAAAGCTTCATCGTTAGCGAAAGTAGGCTCCATTTATCCCCTTTTCTGAATAATAATTCCTAAAAGATCTTGTTTTACAAAACGAGAACTCATTGTCTTTCCTAATTTTTTAAATATTTTTGCGAAGCTACACGATTCTTGGCCGGATCTTTAGGATCTACATCTACATCTACCCGGAGCGACATCACGCTGGTGTCGGTGGCCGAGTTGCGGAGTTGGGCTCGAACACGGAGGTTCCGACAGCTTCAAAGAGTCACAAGAAGTTCTCGGAATAGGGCGTTCGTGGACCCGATGAGTTCCCGTTGCGCCGACTGCTGATTCTAGTCCTGAACCACCCCGTGGGGGGCAAACTTCAGCCTGAAAACGAACGGCTCATACGGCATACGCCTTCGTGAATAGAACGTCGGCACGAGAACGCTGCTGTCGCAGTTGCTTGGCGAGGAATGATGCAGCGCCCGAAGGGATGATACCATAGGGTCGACAGATGACGGGGAGAGCTGGTCCGGGAACCTAGACGAGCCTTGTGCTCCGGCACGTTGGTACAGTAAAGTACAGTAACATTCGCGAATACACACGACCGTGTTACAGGTGGAGGCTACAGCTTCAAGCCAACAAAACAGTGCACTCTGACCCTTGGCATCAGCAAGACACTCGGGACTACACTCGACCGTGATGCCGGCTTCGAAAGTCTTGCGTGGCCTCCAGGAAGGAACGTTCTGGATTTCATCCGACGGCGTTGGTACCAGTAGCAATCTTCTGTGGCTTCCAGAAGAGAGGGTGTCGAGCCATGAGGCCTCGCAAAGCCTTACACTTCGTGACGTAACTCTCGTCCGGCAGGGCAACACTCGGGCCTACACCAGGCGGTGGTGCTTGTGGACGCTGGCAGCTTCCCTGGGCGCTCCATGGACTTGATTAGGAGGCTTGAGGCTGCATGTGGCTTGGGGTGTCGTTTATGAACGCCTTTGCTTGCTGCATCGGATGGGCAGACAGTGCTGCATGTGAACATTGCGGCACTGATGAAACTATTGAACATGTTTTATGTCAGTACCCTCATTACAGCTCTCAGAGGCAGTCCCTCACAGCAGCGTTTGCGCGACTCGACGACCACCCGCTTTCTGAGAAGTCAATCTTGAAATGCCGGGGAGATCGAGCTTCACGCCTGAAAGCGACGAAAGCGCTGTTGAAGTTCCTGCGAGCGACCCGCCTCGTTGAACGCTTGTGACACTCCTGTGTGTTTGTGAGTGTGTTTCTGCTTGCCTCCCTCCCTCTCTCATTCCTCTCTTCCTCACTTCTCTGTCTTCCCTTACCCCTTCCCCAGTGCAGGGTAGCCAACCAGATATTTGTTTTCCGGTTAACCTCCCTGCCTTTCCGCATCCCATCTCTCCCTCTCTTTTGAGGCCAAGCGCAGCAGTCCATTCCGACTCTTGACTTTGGCCCGGCACTCATGTCTACGCCTGAATGTGCTGCTGGCCCAAAAGCTCCCGCCGTCCTCCACCTGAATGGAACGCCACCCTGGCTATAGACTATCTTACGTAAGACATATGGGCGCCACCACCTTGAGCTGTTGCACGAATGTTTTCTTAAATTTATCTCGTGACATGAACTGATAAGGTCAGGAAACGTCGAATGCACCAACCCCACCGTTATCATGTGGACACGTCAACCATAGCACTGTTCGTTAATTTGCTAAAGATACGAAACGGGAAAGTTCACAGCCCAATATGGTGGCCCCGAAACACATCCGTAAAATAGTCTACATACCGCGTGGCTCACCACGCGGCCTTCGCGCCATCTTCCAGATTATTTTTTTCTCTGGTTCACTTGCCACAGCCCCTCGTCGTCTTCGTCGTAGCGTAGGTCTTGTCACCACCCATGACATTCGCGCACTTATCCATCCTAGAGATACAGCTTGGACCTACTGACCAAAATAAGTTTCAAGTGGAACCGAAGCATGATGCCTGTTCCTAAATGTGCAAACTTCGGCGGTATAATACAGCTTGCTATATGTGCATGTGACCTAAGCTGCAGAAAAGCTTGTTTTTTCGGTTAATATTTATTGGCTACAATCATTTATTTCCACAGGCTGTTATTTATATTAACATTCTCGCTGCTTTAAATATCGTTAGAGCGGTTGAAACACCGAATTCTGGAGCTATAAAAAGCCTGCTGTGGGCTTCCTCTTTACGCGAGGACACCAAACAATGCGAAACGTTAGACACAGCAAATACTTAAATTATATTTTAAATCACTTCCATAGAATGTCCAAATGCTCGTTCTTGCAACCAAGAACATCGCTAGCGCGCCTGACACCGACATCCCGGTGTTGGAAGCGTAACAAAATTTTCAGTGACGCCATCACACATTAGAGTGATGTGCAATAAAAGGTGAGCCACTGCACCACCGCAGCGGGCAAAACCTAGAAAGCCTCGGACGTGAACCCGCAATCGCTCGTTTTTCCCAGCGTACTGGCGAACTAGCCAAGCCTGCAGTCATTTTGCACAGTGCTTCGCATCGTTACGCGAAGCTGCGAATGCGAGATTTGCCCCTGTTATTTGACTCATACTTGGACTTGAGCCAGACTCAAGGCAGCTGTGCCGCTCGCCATAAATTGGTTCTCGAACTTGCGGACGACGTGCGGGCGCCTTGGCTTGGTCGAAGTCAGATCAAGTTTCAAGTCTGCTGCTGGGCTAGCTTGAAACGGAATTCGTGCATTATTCCAACATGGCCGCCTCTCGAATGGACGTCCCGCGGAGGTTGACCGCTTTTGAGTTTGCTTGACACTCCATGGATGTAGCATTTTCAGAGGTGCATCGCCTTGCCGAAGATTCCGCGACCCGCACTACGTGACCGACGAAATCCGACCGAGCGGTGTAATGGAAGAAGTGCTCGCTCGCTCGCTACGAAGAACGCCGCGCGTGCGACAGCTTCTCGCGATGTTGCTTTTCCACGAAAGCGGGGACAACAGTGGACAGCCTGTGACTTCACGCTCTCGCGTTTTAACGCGCAGATGCAATTCAGACAGCCACCGGTGTTCTGGCACGCATTCCTCAGTCGACGGTGTGCACTGCAGTTATAAAAGTCACTCTGCAGTTATAAAAGTGACATCAGAGCCCCATACTGGTGCGCTGTCTGGTGTCGACGAGATGTCCTAATGTTGCGCGTGACTTTTATGAAGTGGCCGCATTGCCTGTCCTGACCGGGTGCGTCTACTGCTCACACGTGCGCATTAAAAGCCCCGGCGGTGAAGAAGTATCGTACGTGGAAGTATGAATGTAAACACGACCTTGCTTACCCTCAGCACTGATTCATATACTGAATACAAGACATATGAAGGATCACAGAAACAGTAGCCCGAATGAACCAGTCATGCAGTAAATTTTGCGCTTGCCATTTTAGTGGCGCTCTCGCTTTGCATTTTCGCTTGAGATTATTCGATGCAGACGTTCGCGTAGGAACATCGGTGGTTCGCATGGCAGCGCTTCGTAATTTCCATCCAGGTTTTTTTTTTTTTCCCCACCGGCGCCACATAAGTCCTTTTGTTTTTTTTTTCTTTTTTGCACTCGATGATGCGCTTGTACATCACGAGAGCGATCAGCAGACTCATTCTGTCGTTAGTAAAGCTTGTTCCCGCCTTGCGTTGAGATCTTTTGGGAGGACAGCGAGCGCGAGCGCAGAGTCGACATTTTAGCGCGAATTCCCGTTGACATCGCAACGATGTCGCTTCAAAAGTGGTGCGGCAGACGTCGCGTGAGTGTCAAAGCATGTTTTCCCAGCAGTCGATGACACCTGCTGTCACTTTTGTCTCACATGGTGCTTCTGCTTCATTTTCAAGCGAAAAAGTTGTGCGAGCACCCGTTTGTAGCGCAAAGCTACAAAGAAATGCGCACGCATTTCCCAGAAAAAAAAAAAACAAAAAAAAAAACCCTCTAGTGGGCGTGCAGTCCCTGGACGAGGACAAATTTTTCGGTAAATGGGAAGCTTCTCTGTTGAGCCCTTTGTATAGCTCTGTAATGCAAAGGGGTGGATGAACAATGCAGTGAAAATAACTTTTCTGCTTCGCAAACTGAAGCGTCCTTTATATAGGCGTAGCAATATAACATGTAATACCCCAGTAATATTGCGTGGTACAAGCATACATTGCCATCCGGCGTCAGAACATGGGGCTATCATAACGATTTCGCAGTTTGAAGCCGGCCACCCAGTCCAAAAGGCACACACCTTACTGTGCGTGTTCCCTTAACACCACGTAGTGGTTGCATCGCAACTATGCATTATGTGGTTGAAGTACGCATTCGGGACGGGATATCACTATCGCGTTCAACTCTTCAAGGCGAAGCTTAAGGGTTCCCCAATTTTTTATTTTGTTGTTTCTAACTGCGACCTAACCCGTTTCAGGCTTACCCGTAGGCGAGTAGAAACGTGAGTACCTCGAAAAATCGCCATCTACCTCGTCTAGGCAACTTGCGAGCCTGGGCGGTGCTCATACACCTCGCGGCGTCCGCGAATAAAAGACGATGAAAGAACACAACACGAATCAATCCTTGTTTCACTTCTCTACGGCCGATTCTACAAACGCGAAGCCCAAAAGGAAACGTGCCGCTCTCGGGCGACCACTGAAACCAGAGGTCAACGGACGATTTCCTCAAGCAACACTGCTCACTGCACTGAAGGCGTGCACCACGTGGGCGCCACGGGCCACCCGTAAGCAGTAAGATTACAAAATATACTTGTAGCAACTTTGCGCTGATGCGTATTCCGAAATATGAGTACATTTATTGCTTTACCGCGTGCATCACGCAAACAACTTTACTACTAACCTCGATACCAGACGAAGCAACGTGCTCCTGCTTTGAAGCTTGGTCTTGACTTGACGAAGCAAAGTCAGCCTGAGCGTCTATGCATCACGAAGCCCGACTTGGGCGTTTTCAAGTCCTCTCCTTGCTTCGAGCCGACTTCCTAAAGTCAAGTGGAAGCATGAGCCAAGTAACATCTCATCCTTCGGAGGTTACCGTGCTCGACTGTTGAAGGTGTCCTGACGGCTGCTCGCACGCGTGTGCGAGAGCGCACGATTTAGTAATGCTTCCGCCACAGCTCTGTGGTTCTACGTGACCAGGCTTCCAAGACAATGACACCAATGTCCAACTCGGCGCTCAGAAACTGAAACCGACAGTTGGTCGCATAAACGCGCGATATTGAATTATTTACCTAGACAATATGAGTCTTCGGGCGCGTGTTGAGCTCCCTGGAGCAATGTAAAACGTTTTAAGCAAAAAATGTGCAAACCACTAATTTTATGTATCAAGTCTTTTAAGTATTTGAACAAAACCATTCTGCGTAGATTTTAAGGTATATAGATAACACCACACTGATCCAAACAAAGGCCTGCGAGGTGAAATGAAAAATGAGAGAAGTATTTTTTCTGAAAACACTAAAGCATGCACAGACGTCAAAATAAAAGACTTGCCGCAAGAGGCCATGAACGCCTTCTGGATGCAAGTCGGTGATGACTACCCGGTCCTCCTTTGCGAAGTCGCCGTAGAACATGGCCCTGAACACCTCATTCTGCACAGCCAGGATCATCTTGTGGGCCTTGAAGGTGGCCTTCGTGCCCGGGAAGTGGGAGCAGTCCACCAAGATCTCCACATCGGCAAGGTCGCCGGAATCCAGACACTCGGACAATGAAAACTGTAAAACATAATAAAAATTCGGCAGATCCCATGTACCATCGAAATCATTGTTATGCGACGCATGCGTAGGTAAGGTGACTGGGTTGTAATTTTTTTTATTAAGCGAGACGTTATCAAATGACGCTAAAGACATGTACAAAGTGTTGTACGCGCACACATATGTTGAACAGTTGCATATCTTTCATATAACCAGTTGTTTACAGTTGCGTAAGGATGCCAAGAGAAACCTGGGCCATTACCAACACCAGAAGCGGCAAGATGACATGTAGCGCTTGTGCTTGCGAGAATGGTGGCCCTGGATAGTGCTACGTAAACCAACTACGGTTGATGGCGCTTAAGTGTACGATTGACGTTAACCCGACAAGACTCCATCATAGGCAACAAGAGTTGCGAAGTGGGCTTGTTGGTAAATATAGAATTGGTTGCAGCGCGAACTTGAAACGAGGACACAAGAAGAAGCGCTGCGTGTGTTCGTCCTTCTTCTTGTGTCCTCGTTTCAAGTTCGCGCTGCAACCAATTCCATCATAGGAGTACATATGTAACGTTTTGTATATTAGATAGCCAGCACTGCACACACAATTGACGTTTCACCAACATTACGCCTGCATAGGGTCTTTTAACACGAACGTGTTTTATGCCGGGGTCCACCAAGGTTTGAGTGACGTATTTCCGTCACGGAAATGACGTCGAAAAAATACACATGATCAAAAGACAAAGAAAAAAGTTCCGTCAACGAAAGTCGAACCTACGACCTCTAGGTCCGCGACAAGAGATGCCGGGCACGCTATCCACTGCGCCACGGTCACATGCTTTGCAGGCTTTAAAAACAAGCCTTTTATATCTACCACTGCAGTGCTCTTGCTAAGAGAACTAATGCATTATGACCGTCAAATGCACGATTAGTTTCTTCGAAGCGTTGTTTCTCCGCGTCCGTCCCATTCGGCGTGCTTCGAATAGTAAACGTGCAATTTTGCCGGCGCATTAACACACTGCCAGGTGGCGACCTTACCCCTAGCATCCACACTCGTAGCATCCGTCCATACCAAAAATAGCTGTGAGACGCGCAAGTGCGTCGCGTGGCCGTAACTCCGAGTCCCTAGCCATGTTCCTAGCTCGCCCCGCGAAAAATCGCAGCCGGCCAACGGGGAAGACACGACGCGCGCTGCGTTTCCCTCTGGTCGGCAGCGTTGTTCAATAAATCTATCATGCCGCGAGTAGGCGACCTTAGCCCAAGTTCGGCGCCCAATCATTGACGCTCGTCTGCCGTCTCACCGTACAGCTACCACAAGCATCTATGACCACAAGGGTTTCTTTAATCATTCATCACAGACGTTAGTCGTCGGGATACAGATGTATCATCAAGCGGCAACGTGGATGCATCCACGTTAAAGGGTGCTATAACTGTCAACACACCAATAGACATTGTGCAAGCTCTCTTATATCAATGTGCAGTAAACATTCGACTACTTCTGTAAGGACACGTTTCACTTTCGTGTTATACCGATTCCTATGACGGAGGGATCAACGATGTTTTTTCCATAGCATTTTCGAGACCTGACGTGGCTTTGTGGTAGAATACTTGATTGCCACGCAGATTGCTTGGGTTCGATTCCCGCTGGGACTCTGATTTTTATTCGTTGCATTCGTCGGGTGAACGCTGCCGTAGTCAGTTTTCCTGAACGCTCTCGCATTTATATTACCAATGTCTGTCCTCGCCGTTCCTGGGTGGATATAAATTGTCAAACACATCTGGCGCATACCCGCATACGGCGGCCCGTGGTATACGGGTATGAGCCACACGTGTCTGGAGAAATGAGTTTGACGACGTACGCAGGGGTGGAACAGGGTACATGGGTTTGGGAGCAGTCCTGGGAGCAGGCAAAAGTGCCTTTGTAGCAGGCTTGGAGCATCCAGAAAGACATTTTGGAGCAGGCTTGGAGCATCCAGAAATACATTTTGGAGCAGGCTTGGAGCAGCCAGAAAGGCTTTTTCGTGCAAGTTTGGAGCAGTTATAGAGAACGTTCAGAGCAGGTGTAGCTCTGTTACACTGCACTTGGGAAGCACCATTTGTCCACTGCTGCATTTTTCAAACACTCAGCTAAGTTGTGCAATAGCCTTATTGCGATAGCAATTATATGGACACTCTCGACGGGTTTTTGCCGTTTCCGTCATGTCCCGTATAAAGTCCAAAATGGTAACATCCACCCGCGCATCGTATGTTCTACCCGCGCGTAAAAAGCGCGCGAGCAGGGGCGACGAACGCGGCTGAAGCAGAGATCAAACGAGCCGGCCCATCTCCGTCGCTCGGAGGGCGCATGCGATAACATCTCCCCGCTCGGGAGGGCTGCCGTCGAAGCAGAGAGTAAACACCCCGCCCGTCTCGAACGAGCATGAAAAGACGCGAGGGGGGGTGGGTGTCACTCGAGCAGCCACTGTGAACTTTGCTTCTAAGGGCGCGGTCGCGATCGCTGGCGCACGCACTAGCTCGGCAGCCATCAGCGGGCGGCTCGCATACACTTCTACGTGCTGCGCTCACATCGCGAAGAGACTGTGCAAAAAGTGTTGCTCTCCCTGGTGTGGCCGTACTCTCTCACACCAGCGTTTTGTAGAGTTACGTGAGATCGGATCCAAAATTGCTTGCTATCGCATTCATTGCTTCGCCCTTGCGGTGAAACTGCGACTTTTTTGGCTATGGACAGCCGCCCATTTTTTAAACCTGAACGCGCGAGCGTCAACCGCCGATTCGATAAGCGTCGTATAACGGAGCACAGCGGCGAAATGAATGCGTGCGCTCGATGAGCAGTCTTGGCAGTCCTGAGCTGTACTTGCTAGGCTGTTCCGGGAACCGGACACCACCCCCCGCTTCTTTTGAGCACCGTTACAATAATCTTTTTTTTCTTTTCTGAACGTTGCCATCAAGTTACAAAGAAATCACAGTTTCACCGCATGGGCGAAGCAATGAATGCGATAGCAACAAATTGTAATGTTACATGAAGTAAGGCTGGCAGCTAACTCTTTGGGATTCGTCATTGCGTAACTCTACAAAATGCTGGTGTAAGATACGCTATTTTCGCACAGTCTTCGCATTGAGGGCGTAGCACGTAGAAGGGTTCACGCGCTGATGCCTGCCGAGTTAGCGGGCGCGCCAGCGATCGCGACTGCGCCATTAGAATCGACGTTCACAGCTGCTGCTCGAACGATAACAGCCTTGACGAAACCGAAACTATAACCGTTTCGATGAAACCGAAAACACGCTGTTTCAGCTACGTTTTCGGGCACGGGGCTTGATGGCTGTTGCACCTTGCGGCAAAATTCGGGTGCTGCGGCGCTGTACGGCGCTGATAAGCGAGTTTGGCGTAACAGGGGTGGTTCGGCGCAGGATGGCGCAGGTAAACAAGTTTGGCGCACAATGGCGCAAGTGGCGCAGCTGTTCCACCCCTGCGTACGCGACGGGATTTTCACGTTATTCAAATCACGACCCACCTCTTCCTGTCCCCATCACCCTTCATCCCTCTTTTTTTCCCGTTCCCTTATCCCCTGTGTAGAGTAGCAGGCTAGAGCGCATTAGCTCAGACCGACCTCTCTGCCTTCTAATAAATTCTCTCTCTCCCTCTCTACGCAGCTGTTCGCCTTATTGGTGGTTCTGCTGCTGCTGATTGAATATGTCTGAGCGCTTTGTAATGGTGGGCCTTTAAAACAACCGCGCTTTGCTTAATTCACATGTTCTGACGCCTGGCGCGATTCTACGCTTAGGCTACTCAATATATGACGCGTTAAGGAGACTCCTTCTGCTACATGACATTCATATAGCGTTTTGTTCCAATGAAGTTTCAACAAATATCGTGACCCTGTAGTAGAACACCTGCTTGCCACGCAGACGGCCTGGGTTCGATTCTCACTCAGACCCGAAAATTATTGATTTCTTTTTGTGTGCATCTTTCTCAATTTTTCGGTCACGGACAAGACGATTTTGCGCTCACAACCAACGGCGCCAACGCCGACACCGACGCCAACGACGGAATTTCTACGAAATGAGCTCTTTAAGGCTATCGCGTTAAAATTTTTGCGGCAGTCGATCCAGGCGGTCGACTCATGAAACTAAACTCCTTAAATGTAGCCATCCGATGGTTATTTGAAAGAGTTGCAGAGCCGCTTTATGTTCCCGCACCACCTTGCTCTCATGGATTTTGACGGCATCTACTGGGGCCTACATGGCTCTTAATCGCTAAAAAAATGAAGTGCATTGTCCTCTGAGGGGGGCCAGAAACATGCCAAGTTTCATGAAATTTCATTCCCCTGATATGGCCAAAAATGCGAAACTGCTTTGAAATTTCTGACGCCACGCTGACGTCCATGTGGGTGGCGAGATATTGGCCCGAAATTTTAAAAATGAGACGATGACCTTCATTTTCTGTTCTATTAATTAACCCTATGATAGTGACATTAATAACAGTAGAGATTTCGACGAGTGATTTATCTGTTTACACTGATTCATTAATGTTTCACTCCAGCGTCCATTTAAGGTGAGTTGATGAGGGTGTTCATCCTGTTGACTTCTGTGAAGTAAGACGCAAATGATGTGCAGGGCCTAAAACAATATTGATATGACCCGCACCAACAGTGGGAGATGGGTCCAGAATCAGGCTAGATCGTATTGATCAGAAGGTTTGATCGTATTGATAATTACAGCAATCAGTGGATAATGTAAAAAAAACTCAGATATAAAACAAATGATTATTAATAAAAAAATAAAAATCACTAGATATATTTTATATGTGCGATTTAAACTATGAATGAATGATAACTTACACAATCAATAGGACGAAGATCGCTGAACACTTCAGCCTTTACTGAACTCCGCGGTAACGAGTCAATCGGGCCTAATTTGTTGCTTTTTAATTGCTATGTAGCTTCAGCAGCGACAAAAGAAATTCACGTGGATTACCTCGTATTTCCGGTCCGTCTGAGTCGAAGCTTGTTGACGCGGTTTGGGAGCAGGCGGTACACAGTACGTGCATTTCCTTCTACATTGATGACAGTACCCTGGAAATGTCAGACAAGAAATAAAAAGGATCAGTGCCATGGTCTGTATATTCACAACGCTTATCGTGAAAAATCATCATCATCAGCCTGACTACGCCCACTGCAGGGCAAAGGCCTGCAGTGGGCGTAGTCAGGCTGATGATGCTCAAGCACAAATACACAGCGGTTGGACAGTTTGGTGCGCCTTTTCTTAAACTTTCTGTTTCTCGTATACTTGGTTTTTTTCCTCAATGTACGAGGGCCTATAGACTAAGGAGAAACGCCTCAAAGACGACTAGAAAGGCTGTAAGCCCATACATATGTCTAGATCGCGCTGCGAGTCTTTAGCCTTAAGGATGCACGTTGCAGTAAGCCGCAAATACTCGGGTGTATAGAAAATAAATATCTCAGAAGTTGTTACGCATATCTAAAAAAAAAATAACAAGTTCACTCAAGGAAACATAACGCAATTAATTATCTTGGCAGAGAAGATACCTGCCTTTACGCTGCAAAATACTTCATCGCTGCAAACGTAATCGCACACCGATCAACAATGCGTTTCAGGAAGACTTGGCAAACTTATTTCGTTTCCCCTCAGCATTAATCAGCCTTTCAGGCACAAAACTCTAGTTGGACAAGTTTCCGGGTTACACGCAAAGTCGCGTTTTCTAATAGGCAGCTTGTCTCTACAATATTTTGTTAATATGACGTAATAAGCGGGTGCAAGAATACTCGCGTCAGAAGCGCATTGTTTACATTGAAATAAATAGAAAAAGGCAGGTTTCCAACCAAGGCGTCGTACAAAAAAAAAAAAAAATCAGTAGATATATTTTATATGTGCGAGTTCACCGCGCTGTGATTTCGTTACGGTTCAGAAAAATAAAAAAAAATTAAAGGTTTGCGAACAGGCTTGGTAATGTTAACTAAACCTTGCCCTATGATGAAACAATGCACAGCCCCGTCGACTTGTATGCATGAACCATGCACACGTTTGTTTAGGCTGGCAATAAAGACGAAAAGATTGGCTTCTTCGAAGGGGGGGGGGGGGGGAGACATTGACTGACTGTTTCACATAAATACGAATGAAGTTACGAACGCAGGGAATGCTGAACGAGTTGGTCATTCTACGCACGGCAAACACTGTTATGAACTTGTCAGCTCAATTTTGGAATTGCACGCAGAGTCCACAAGGGAAGCGTATTATTGCCAATCAAGCGCCCTCTCTTCACACAGAGCCCCATCCTCAGTCTTCGAAGATGCGCACGGCTGCTATGTTTTGTAGTTTAGCAGAGTGCTGCTAGAGCGTACTAAAACAGGGGAGTGCTCGGAACGGCCGCAGCACCAATGTGCAGAAAGTGAAGCGCAAACTGGGTCAAGCCGCTTGTGTCGCTGCGATCGGTAGTCTGCAGTGTGTCGTGGTTTAAGAGCTTGGCACGGCTCCGCCAAAGTGGTGAGGGGTAGAACGCCAGCTTCCCACTCAAAAGGCGCAGATTCGAATCGCAGCTGTATATGGTAGCTTTTTTTTTTTTATTTCTAGAGTCACTTCTTATAGCTCGTAGCAGAGGTGTAGCCAGAAATTTTTTTTCGGGGGGGGGGGGGGGTTCAACCATACTTTATGTATGTTCTTGTGTGCGTTTGTATGTGTACGTGTATATAAACGCAAGCAAAATTGAAAATTTTCGGGGAGGGGGAATTTGAACCCCCCCCCCCCCCCCTGGCTACGCCACTGGCTCGTAGGGATCCCGACTGAAGAGCGGACGGAGAAGGGAAGATGAAGATGTCCGCAATGGCTCTACACTGTGCAGTATATCGCGGGAAAAGGTGCGCGGGCCATTGGCATGTTACGAAGGTTAAGCAACTACCGCATAGGTATGAGAAGAGACACGCTGATTATGATATATCGCACGTACGTTCGTCCTATTTTGGGATTTGGATGTGTGCTTTTCTCTGGTGCTCCAGCCTACAAGATTCGGCCTCTAATTCTTTTGGAAAGAGAAGCATTGCGCTTATGCCTTGGCCTGCCTAAAACGGTTGCTAACAGTGTGTTGTATCTAGAATCGAGGATCCCTTCGCTTCCCTGCAGGTTTCGCCTTTTGACTGTTCAGACATTTTTAAGAATTTATGAGTCACCACTAAGACGATCAGAAACAGCCTTTATTTCCACCCCGCAATTATTTTTCGGTGCTAGATGGCCGCGATTTCACACCCCACAAATTATATTTGTACAACGTTTACTGGGCCCTCTGAACGTGCGTATATATGCGATATAGTCCCGACTCGTGACAATTCGTACCCTGTGGATATTCAATTTGATGATATTTTTCCTAACCATGCAAAGTTACTTCCCCATCATACTTTAGGTGGTATATTACAAGATCACCTGCAGAGCATTACTACAAATGTTATTATTGCTACAGATGCATCACAGTGTGACGAAAAGTCAGATGTTGGTATATTTAGTCCGAATTTAGATTGGTCTTATTACGTTCGACTACCCGATTTCATACCCGTTTTTGTGGCTGAATTTCTGGCGGTAGTGCTCGCTTTACGCAAATTAAACACGGCCATTACATCAGCTATCATAATAACAGATTCTCTCTCTCTCTCTCTGTGCTGCACTTTCTGCTAGTACTGAATCCCACGTAACAAAGGCCTTCCGTGCACTTGTACCAGGGCATTTGAGAAAAGTCCGATTAGTTTTGGTGACTGGACATAAAGGATTGTTTCTAAATGAAACCGCCAATTCTTTAGCGAAGTCATCAATAAGTGGCCCGATTTTACCGTACTATCCATCATCCGCTTATGTGACAGCTGCTCGATTTCGCAGGCGTGCCATTATGGATGTCTTCGGCGACACAGCACTGACAAACTCCACTGAATATCGGCACTTATTATATTCCCTGGCGGAGAGCATTTTGTCAAACCCGTAAACTAGACGTATTCATCACGAGACTCCGCTGACAGGTACCAAATCTAAACTTCTACAAACACAGGTCTGCTCAGGCACCTTCTCCACTGTGCACATTCTGTGGTGAGCTGGACACAATAGATCATTTCTTTTTGTCCTGCAGGCGGTATGCTACAGCACGAAAAACCCATTTAGAAACTCATTTACGTGCTATTAGAATGGATGTATCTGTGCCGGTCATTTTGTCTTTTGGAGCCTCTATTTCTGGGTTTTCCAATGCGAAGGTATGCGTGGCCGTCAGAGACTACATTAATGAAACCAATCGGTTGAATAGCTGACCAGTATTGTGATCCGCACGAGCGAACACTATTATATCCGTAAAAAAAAAGGGGGGTATTCCTTTAATTTATTACCTTTTATTAAAAAAAAGCTTCATTTTGTTTTTCTGGCTTTTTTTTTCTCAGAAAGCTATAGATTAGAATTAACATCATAATTTCTCTGTAATCTCTAATCTTTGTATTCTCTAGCCTCCTTTATTCTAAAATTCCAGAATATTTTAGAAAACCACTAAATTCTTGGCCAATCCCCCCACAGTGGGTGTGCGCCATAGCTAAAAGGCGAACAAGAACAAGAACAAGATTAAACGGTGAACGTTCAATTCCTGTGTTGGAACTCTATATTTAGCGCAGTCGTCGACAGTAACCTTATGTGGAGAATTCTGCCCCGACAGACGGGACGGCCGCCCCATCGTCACGGGCTAGGCGCTGGACGGTGAGGACTTTGTTGAGGCACCGGAGCAGCTGACCACGCCTGACATCATGCATACCGTCACCAGCAAACCACAAGCACCGATCAGCGACGTCACCAAAAGAGGTGCTGTGGAAGCGGAAGTGTTTGACTCATGGGAAGGACTCCATTAAAAGCAACACTGAAAGAAATACAGTTGTGAGGCAATTGCCGTCAATGAGAGCCATAGCAAAAGCTTTAGACCAGCTAACTGACATGCAGAGCCAGTATATGGCGCTACAACAAACATTTTCGAAGACAATAGCAGCTAATGCAGTATGTCAAGATGTGGTGAAGCCAGACTTGTTCGACGGTAGCACAACTGTTGTATTTAGAACACACAGGAACGATGCATCCGATGACTGAACATCATCCTCTTTATTCCCTGTCCCCACGCGCTCATCCTCATCTTCTTTCATATACAACATTTCCCCGGTTGATTAAAAAAAAAAAAACTATCGCTTGCGTAGCGCATAGTCCCTGAGCTTCAATGGAGGTTTTTTTACGCGTCCGCTCTTCCGTGGTGGCTGGCCGGTCATTTTGTCCTGCAGTGAAGCTGGCTCTGAACTTGATTCACTGTTGGCTGATTCTGCTATCTCTTGCCGTGACGTAGGTGGACAGTCGGCATGCTGTTCACTCGCAGGTGCACTACCTTGAAAAGGCTTGTCTGGCAAGGGTAGATTCCAATCCAGAATACCAGGCCGACTGCTTCTCAGCTTCTCTGCAGCTTCTGGGTGTATCGCTTGAAATTTGGAAGCGTTCCACACTCGACCGTCTTCCAAAAGAAATGAGGCTGGCCCTCTTTGCTCAATAATCTTCTTCGGTTCCGAAAAGTGCGAGGATATTTTCCCGTGAACTGACGACTTTCTCTCGCGGACGTAGTCACCGACGGCAAAGTTTCTAGTCCGGGCTCCACGACGGCAGTCTGTAAAGTTTGGAAGAAGCTTGGTTTTGTCGGACACGCTGACGCAGCCGTTTCATCGCCTCTCCAGGATTTTCGTGAAATGACGGATCCGGTAATCCAACGATGCTTAATCGTGTTCGTGGCAGTCGTCCGTGCAGGAGAACGGCGGGTGCAACTCCCGTTGTGGCATGAGGTGTGCAGCGGTAGACGCCCAAATAGTCCGTCACGGCGACACGGATATCACGCCGTTCGTATACTGCCATCTGGACAACAGACTTGAGGACTCTGTTAAACCTTTCTACGAGCCCGTTTGCTTGCGGGTGGTAAACAGAACAAAAGCAATGGCGTATGCCACGTTCCCGAAGAAACTCCTCAAATTCAGCAGAGCTGAATTGTAGTCCGTGGTCAGAAACTATTTCACTCGGGTAGCCATCACGAGCAAACACTTGTAGCAGGAAGTTCTTGACCGTCGCCGTAGAAACTTGTCTTGAAAAAAAATACTTCTGGCCATTTGCTGTGATAATCAATAAGCGTTACTGCATAACGGCAATTGATGGGAGCTTGCTCAAGTGGACCAATAATATCAATGGCAATTTTCTCCCAAGGCTTGTCAGGGAAAGTTACTGGCTGCATAGGGGCTGCAGTTGGCCATGCAGATTTGTCAGATGACTGGCAAACAACACATGTTTTACCAGTTGCTCTACATGGTCATCCATTCGAGGCCACCAGTACAGCTCTCGCAGTCGGCTTTTCGTGCGGCTAATCCCCGGGTGTGATTCATGTGCGACTTCCATCAGCCGACGAGTAAGGCTACTTGGAACTACGATTCTTTCACCACGGTAAAGCAAGTCGTGCACAATGGATAGCTCTGTACGGACATGAAAATTTGGCATTAGCACCGCTTCCAAAGATTTTTTATCAGGCCAAGATGACAGAACGAAGTCCATGACTTTTGCGATTATCTTGTCAGATGCACTCGCAGCCTGTAATTCTGCCATGCTTAGCATCGGAGAAAGAAGGCAAACAAACTCATCTTCAGCGACCTGATCGGTTTCTCCAGGCAAAGGCAGTCGAGAGAGTGCATCTGCCACCACGTTATCACTTCCCTTGCGGTACTCTACGGTGTAGTTGTAACAAAGCAGTCGCGCTGACCAACGTGAAATGCGCAATGGCCGATGTCCAATACCCTTAGTTGACAACAAGGTGACAAGGGCACTGTGGTCAGTTCGCAAAACGAAGGGGCGACCCCAAAGGTACACGTGCCAGCGTTCACAGGCCCAAACGCATGCTAAGGCTTCACGTTCGCCTGCAGAGTACTTTCTTTCTTGTGGGATCAAGGTGCGGGAGGCAAAGGCAACCGTCTGCAGAATTCCCTTGTTGTCTTGTTGCAGCACAGCGCCGAGTCCATATCCGGAGGCATCGGTCGTGACGATGACAGGAAGGTTCGGGTCAAAGAAATGTAAAACCTTGCAAGTTGTCAGCAGCGATTTTAAACGGACGAAACTCTCTTCGGCAGCTGACGTCCAAGCAAATGGTTCGTTGCCTCGAAGCAATGCCCTTAAAGGTTCCACAACATCCGAAAAATGGGGAACGAACTTGGAGTAAAATCCCGCCAGACCAAGCAGGGAACGAAGTTCGTTTATGTTTGAAGGCGCCGGAGCTTCTTTCATCGCTTGGATAGATGACGCTAGTGGAGTCATTTGCCGTTCACGACATGTCCCAGGAACGTGAGTTCCGTGACGTCGAAAACGCACTTCTGGTTCAGTTTCAGACCCGCTTTAGAAAGTCGTTGCAAAACGGCGCGAAGATTTGCAAGATGGTCTTCTCTAGAACGACCGTAGACGATAATGTCGTCTATGTAGAAAAGTACACCTTTGCACCCTTTCAGTATGAGATGCATCATCTTCTGAAATGCTGACGGAGCTGAAGCCAAGCCGAAGCATACTCTCTTGAAGCGGAAAAGCCCGTCGTGCGTAATGAAAGTAGTCAGATCACGACTCTCAGGATCGAGTTCCAGTTGATGGTAAGCAGACGCCAAATCCAGCTTCGAGAATCGCTTGGCGCCAGCTAAGCTGTGCAGCAGCTCGTCTGTCTGTGGTAGTGGAAAGCTATCAACAATTATAGCTTTATTGGGCTCTCGCAGATCAACACACATTCGTATTGAGCCATCCTTTTTCCGAACAACCACTATAGGAGAAACCCACTGAGACGCGTCAACGCGCTCGATTATGTCTTGGGCTTCAAGTTTCTGCAGCTCAGCCGACACCTGCTCACGAAGGGTAAAGGGCAGCCGTCGTAGCTTGCTGGCAACGGGTCGGAACGGACTCACGGACCTTAACTTTGTGTTTGAATCCCTTGGCAAGTCCGAGCTGTTTGCCAGAGATGTTCGTATTCTGAACATAGCTCAGTCGGCAATACAGGAGTGCTGGAGGTCAATGCAAGGCAGTGAAGCGATTTACCTTCAATTTTCATCTGTAGTGCCGCAATGGCGTCTAAGCCCAATACAGTGGTACCTTTAGATACAACATACAGAAGAATGCAAGCACTTCTGTCTTGAAACACAGCTAAAGCAACAAAACATCCTTGAACTCTTATCTTTGACTTGGAGTAGTCGAAAAGCTGCACTGAGGTAGGCTTCAAGGGGCAAGTGCTTGCAAAAAACTGATGATAGAGTTCTTCAGCCAAAATAGTGACAGAAGATCCAGTATCAACTAGAAACGAGATAGTGTGACCTTCCACTCCAACGGATGCGTAAATGCCATGCTTGTGTCCTTTGACAACACAAACTGTTTTTCCGCTACACTGTGAGCTAGTGTCGTCATCGTCATCAACTTGTCGAACTTTCGCTGAATATTCAGACGACCTACACATGGAGTCTAAGTGCCCAATCTTCTCGCAGCGACGACATCTACGCTTGCGGGCTTTGCATGCCGGACTGTTTGCAAGGTGATCAGTCGTCCCACAACGATAACAAGCTCGAAGGTTCGGGGTGCCTTGTACAGGATACTCCAATGCTTTGGTTTTGCACTTATCACAACGTGTACGTTCATTTGTTTGTTCTGGAGACAGAGAAGAGCTTTGCGCTTTTTTGACATGACGAACTGAAGCATCATCGTAAAATTCTTTAGCTTGGCTCACGGCTTGTTCGTATTGATTAGCGATCGTGACAGCTCGCGAGAGCGTCAATGAGGAGCCTTCAAAAAGTAACCGCTCACGTAACTGATGATTCGTAGTCTTTGAGACGAGCTGATCACGTAACATCTCATCAGCGAGACTTCCAAAATTACAGCCAGCAATGAGGATTCGCAAAGCAGTGACGTATTCTTCCACTGTCTCACCTGCATGCTGAGCACAGCGAATGAACCGCTGTCGAGCCACGATGACGTTGACTGACCACTTGAAATGATCCGAAAGCAAGGCAATTGCAGAGTCATACGCGTCGTGTGTCGACTCGGTGTCACTTGTACTCGAAGGGCTGGCAACAGTAGCGGTAGCAGAGCCAGACTGCAAGTCCGCTGGCTTCAGTGTAGAGAAAATCCGCTGCCCCTCCATGCCAAGACAGGTGAGCAGGATCGCTTTTCGGCGTTCCGCTGGAAGATCTGATGCTCCGGAAGCCACCATGTACGTCTGAAAGGCCTGCTTCCACTGGTCCCATGGGACAGCCGGATGACCAGGCGAAGGCAGGAAAGGCGGTGGCGGTTGTAATCCCGGAATGCTCATTGTGATGATGCAGCAGAAATCACCAGAAACCTTGTTCTTGCATGGGTTGAAATCTCGTCGCCAATATGTTGTATTTAGAACACACAGGAACGATGCATCCGATGACTGAACATCATCCTCTTTATTCCCTGTCCCCACGCGCTCATCCTCATCTTCTTTCATATACAACAACTAGTCCGAACGTGTGGTTGGAATTTTACCAGTATGCCTACAAACAGAATAACTGGATAAATGACTCAGATCGTATAATGAACATGCGATCGTACCTATCCGGGAACGCTAAAAAATGGTATGACCTACACGTCTCACACCACATTGAAGACTCGTGGAAAACGTGGAAAGAGAGTTTTCTGAAGCCTTTCAAGTAAACCTAGTTCATTTATGGGATCAAGCTATTTCTTACAAGGAGGGAGGTAGCAATTTGCTGGACTATTACTTTGAGAAGAGGCGCTTACTGCAGCTAGCGGACCATACGCTTCCTGATTCATGCATTGTGCCACTCGTTATACATGGAATGACTAACAGGGTGCCGGAAACAAGTACAGACTATGTCGCCGTCAACTTCAAATCAGCTGTTTCACTGCTTAAAATACGTGACATGTGAGACCTGGTCCAATTTTAACTCCAATACATGAGGCGCATTGTAATTCGAGGCCGCATGACGAACACGGCGAGTACACCACCAGTGTGACATCTTGCATACCTGGCGAATGTGAGCCAACTATCACCATAACACGGAACTGTAATAACAAGAAAACTCCTATTCTGCAAGAGATGGTATTTCTTGTGAAATCAAACATTTTGTCCGTACCCATGACGGTAAATAATTGCAAAGTGTCAGCGGTCGTGGACACTGGAGCATCAGTGAGTTTGATCAACGAACAGCGAGTGGGCGAAAATCTCATTTTCACTGGAAGAGTTGTGCGAGTCCGAAGTTAGACAGAACATTCCGAGAGTTAGAGAAATGGACGGACGTAAATGTGCATTTTAGAGACCAAGAGTACGTGGTGAAGAGCCTTGTCATCCCAGGAGTTGAGTTTGATTTCCTTTTGTCAAGGCCTGACATGAATTTATTTAAAATGAATATTTTTTCGAGCATTCCAACCTTGTGCACACTCAGGACAGGAAAGTCACGTGCTCGGAAGGAGTTGTGTCAACATTTCCTGAGATTTTGTGTGTTGGAGACTATCCTCCAGGAACTGCTGTACCTTAAAGTACCTTTTGAGCCTCGAGACAAAAGTGTCGTTCGAAAGAAACCATATGGACTAAGCCACGAAAAGAAAGCATGGCTTAAGCAAGAGCTCCAAGGAATGTTAGATTCCGGTATTATTTTCAGACCGTCAACGTCTACATTTGCATCACCAATTACCATTGTGACCAAAGGATGACGAGTCGTATCGATTGTGCACGGACTATGGACTTGTTAATAAGCAGACCGACTTGTTCCCATTTCCCATGCCCCTAATTGATGAAATAATTGACGAGACGGGAGGATGCACGTGGTTCTCCAGGATTGATTAATGTAAGGGTTACTGGCAAGTACCACTGAAAGAAGAAATTAAGATGTTCACTGCTTTTGTCACGCCTTTCGACGTCTACGTGTATAACCGGTTGGCACGTCCTTCGACGGGAAGACTAAAAGCACCAAAGAAGAGAGCATTCAGCGGATAAAAACAATTGTTAAGCCATTCGATTTGCACTCTCTTGCCGTATTCTTGGTCCTTCCCGGACACTTCCGGGGGTTTATAAAGGACTATGCCACAAAGACGAAGTGTTTGACAGCCCTTACCCAAAAGGATACCCCGTTCGTGTGGTCGGACGATTTCGAGCGTTGCTACAACGAACTCGGGGAAATTATTTCGGCAGATCATGTGCTTACGCTGCCGGATTTTAGCATGTCATTTGAGTTGTGCACAGATGCCTCTCATTATAGTACTGGAGCCGTCCTTTGACACCAATAAGCCCGTCGCACAAATTCTACAAGTGATTGGATATTTCTCTTATACCTTTACGAAGGCTCAAGTAAACCATTCTACCACAGAAAAAGAAGCCTTGGCAGTTGTTATGGCACTGAAATATTTTAGGAGCTATCTTGAGGAAAGTAACTTTAAAGGGACCGACAACCAATTTTTATGGTGCCTACTTTTTTTAGCGCAACGGAAAGCTTACCGGTCAGTGAGTCTAATCACGGAACGGTAAAGTGGAAAACGCCGCGAAACATTTGTAATCAAAATTTTTCTATCTGCAGGGAATATGCAGTCGTATACTCACATGCTGCAAACAGTGAGCGCGAGAGCCGTTCGTGTTTGAGCGCGCTGGTTTGCTGCGCATGCGTGCACTCCGCGCGCATGCGCCGAGGCTCGACTTAGTCCACTGGCGGCGGCGACAGCAGCGCCGCTTCTCACCATGCAACTCCTTTTACGTCGTAAGTAGCACAGAATTGAGCGGGGCTGGATAATAATATACATATTTTAATTTTGACGACTGGCGCCCATGACAGCATCAGGCTACGCGACTACGTACAGTAAAGTGATCGACTCCATATTCCATAATCCAGCTTCAAGGCTCTTCCGCTAGGCTGCGCGACATGACGGTTTTGGTCACTTTTAAGCACGATTTAAAAGCATAAATCCTAGTCACAACGCGAAAAGAATGCTGGAATCTGTCACTATATTTCATGGTCTTGTCATTTCTACTAGGATCTAATCACACGTTCTGGCCAGTTGTCGGTTCCTTTAAACTGTACACAGACAACCAAGCCTTGACTTACATATTGCAATTGACACAGCCAAAAGGCCGGCTTGCCAGATGGATGAGTGAGATACAGCAGTACACGTCTGAAGTGGCCCATTGCCCAGGACAAAAGCACCAGGACGCAGACGCTCTGTCGAGACTCCATCTACCCAGGGATAATAATCCTGAAGAAGTCAACCTAATCAAGTTGTGGGAAGGCTCTGAAGACCTTAAGATAGAAGATGGCAAGGTACTTGTGCCCGAAACGGCAGTAACTACTATACTGCGACTAACGACTCCAGTGATGTGATTGACCAAAGACATTCTGGCGCAGCTTCTGGAACAGCTAAAATCTCCCTTTGGAGCAGCATAACAACCATTTGGAGCAGTTACTCCCCGCACATTTTCAGGCGCAAATATTTTAATCTAAGCCAGAGCAGTTGCAACATGTGTCTAACGAAATCCATGTATGCACGCGTGCATGCATGTTCATTTGCAGTACTCCTTAACATGAAATTCACTTTTCACTTGAAATTCACTGCTCTCCCCTTTTCCTGCAGACATCTCCAATTATGTCATGTCCAGTCAGCTCAAGCCACCTAACACTTCCCAGGAATTCACTCGGTATTTGTAAGTGACTCAGGCTTTCCTTGATGCTTTAAATACAATACTGCATGCACAAGCTGTCTAAACTTTCTATGCACTCTATTTACTCTGCAAAAATTAAGGCAGCTTCGCCCTAGTGGTGCCAAGCCTGAATTAAGTGCGGAGCTGGGCAGCCTTCTTTGTTTCTCTTCGGTTTTGTCTTTCTTTTCTCCTCTCTTTCTTTTTCTCTTTTTCTGTTATTTGTCTTTTTTCCTGTATTTATTTCTATTTCTAGCCTTCTTCCCATTTCTTCCTGTTCTTTCTCTCTCTCTCTCTTCCCATTTCTCGCTTGCTCTCGTTCTTTTCTATTCTTATGCGCGGTTTTTTTCTGTGTTACGCCAAGCGGCAACAGCCTGCGACAGCGCGGGCCCCTAAGGTGCTCCGCACTTAATATCATCATCAAGGCTTGCGTGCTCATGATGCTACAGATGGCTATGCTATACCTGGTTTTGCCTCTGTTACGCGAAGCGATGACAGCCTGCGACAGCCCGGGCCCTTAAGTGATCCGCACTTAAAAGAAAAAGTGTTATTACTTTTGTGATTTTAGTACAACCTAGGCCTTTATCATGTAGAGAAGTGTCTGCTGTCGTGCTTTATGTACAGAATCGTTAAGGTCCTGGTCGACGGGCGGTTAATAGTGAACAAGGTTTAATAACTGGTCCTTTGTTGCCGTTATTTAATGTGTGCTCGACAAAATCTACGGTGAAGGGGGAGTTCGTGTTTACATTTGAGAGGCTGTTTGATCGTGTTTACATATAAAAAGCTGTTTGACATGTGCAGTTACCGAGGTATAACGGAATACTGGGACAAAATGCCTTCTCAGCAGAGAAAGATTCACTGTATGGCGCGCGGTATTGTTGATAAAGTCTGTCCATATTATGGCTTTAAAACATAGACACGTCTGTATGAAATATTTTGGAAGTAAACTAAATAAAACAGCCCGAAAAATTAAAAAAAGCGAATGAAGTAAACAGTCACTTCTACATGCACATACTTAATTACTGTATTTTAATATAGTCAGTCAAATAAGACAAGACTCTTGTCCAAGAACAATTAGGTCATTATTACTTTTACCTGACAGTAAACATAACAGTTTAGGAACGGTTATATTGAAATCAGTAAGGTCCAGTAGTAATAGAAAAGTAACGCAGTAAGAGCGAGTTGAAATTGCTTGAAAGGCTTGTGCCTAGTTACTAACTATACTTGAACTACATAGAAGTTTCCTGTCTGCTGCGATGACCACTAGAAATTGCAGGGGTAACGTATGGATTTCGAGCGCCTGTCGTCTCGTTTCTCACTAAAAGAACGCAAAAACGACATCTTGGTGCATGTTAGGAGCAAACGGATGCAAATAATGAAATTTTTGCCACGATGTAGCAGGGTATAGCAGGTTTCGCCTCTTGGCGCAGTTTGGCGCAATTGGCGCAGCTATCACGTCACTGCGACTCATAAAACAGAAAAAATGGGACCGAGTCAATATTACAAGTTAGGATTATCTTGCTGCAACCTTTGGCGTCCCAAATTCCAATGAGCAAGATCAGAATATTCTGTTGTGTATTTTTTATTCCCGAAAAAGGAAGTGTACTTTGTAAAGTATACTGGGCCTTAATGGTGTAAGAAATACGGTTACTCGCAATAATACAAAAAAGCCCGGTAGGCGAAGTCCCACCGATGGGCTGCAGCAGTCCGTGCGACGCGCTGGATCAAATCTGGGACAACGGCACTCCGCGCGCTCCGGAGGTCGCGGTGCCTTGCTGGCACAGCACGGGACGGTTCCGCCATCTCTCGATCAAGTGTCAGGCTGGTGAGGTTGATCTGCCGCGCTGCTAACGTCACTGACACTTCAGTGTGCTTTTTCATGTGCAAGACACACGCTGACACGCCTTCAACGTTCTCCAGTGTGGGATCTTCTGACTTGAGAAGCTCCGCAGAATCAATTTTGTGAAAGAGGCCACACGCAATGTGGTCTCAAATGATCGTCATTCTTTCGTTCACAAGTACACAGTCGCGCGATTCGAGTTTGCATGGGGTTTCTTACGAAGCTTTCGAGGTGTTCTTCAACCCGTTGCACAGGGTTGCCAGATCCTCGAAGAGAAAAAGAGCCTCAAAATTCAGCAAAGTAGCCAGAACAGTAGCCAAATGCCAGCCGTTATTTTATTTTGGAGCCAGAAAAGTAGCCAAACGTGATTTCAGTTTAGCTGAATTATCACCATGTTCTGATACAAAAAAATACAAAAATATACATCATAGGAATGTTTACCACATCACAATAGAGTAAAAAAAAAAGACCACGGGACTTCCTGAAGGAGGCATTCATATTCGAAAATTGGCCATTAATGCTGCACCGACAGTCAAGTGTACATATTAGAGTTAACTTTTGCCAGCATACCCCGCGAGACTGTAAATTTAGAGCTTGTAACACCTCTCAGACGTAGTCCAAATTTGATCCTGATGATTGGGAGGAGAAGTTCGTGCGACATTCTATTCCTTAAGAAAACACTCGTTCTGCTTCTGCATTAGGTATGGGGAGAACAAGGAGTTTTATTGCGCTGTCTGCAGTGTCTTGCATAGAACTAGCACTTGAAGCATCCCGGTAGGTGTATATTTTGATCCAGAATTCCATTGCTGGCATGTACTCACATCCTCAACTGGACGGAAGTGCCGTACTTGCTCTTAATGCGGTGCTCGGGGCGACCAAATACGTCTTTTGGCAAGGTTTTCAAAGCGTTCATCGCATTCGGCCCCAAAACAGATGACGCGCTCTGCACTCTGCAGCCAGAGTCAGTGAAAAACAAGGCCGGCTAGGCTCTTCCCATTCATCGCCTCTTCCTTGGGCGTTGCAACGTTAACATTGCGTTGAGGTGGTGGCCACACGTCAGATGATCAGCCCTGATTTCGCTTATATTAGCCTATATTAGCTGTTGATGCCAGTGCGAGAACAATAGCCAAAAAGTAGCCAAGTAGCCAACGTCAATTTTTTGTCGCCACGGCCTTTTAAAAGTAGCCAATTTGGCGTAAAGTAGCCAGATCTGGCAACCCTGCCGTTGCATTCAAGTGCGGAAGACGTATCGCGAGTAATATCATTGTGCTTCGGTAAGAAACGCCCATACAGGCTGATGGCATGAGTATAGCGAAATTCCGGCTTTGGTCTTGCCTCAGTAGCTTCCCTGAAGACCAAACTTTATAACATTGCAGCCAACGACATCCGTACGACCCCCCTCCCCCACCCTCTCTACAAACACACACACACACACACACACACACACACACACACACACACACACACACACACACACACACACGCACGCACGCACGCACACACACACACACACGCACGCACGCACGCACGCACACACACACACACACACACACACACACACACACACACACACACACACACACACACACACACACACACACACACACACACACACACACACACACACACACACACACACACACACACACACACACACACACTTCTTTCATTGCGCCAGCCGCCATGCTCCGCGTGTTCGCGTCCAAAGGTTCAAAGCCGTCGCCCGTCGCGCCACGGCGCCACCAAGCGCGCACTCTGTTTCGCAGGCGTTACAGGCGAGAGAATCGGCGCCAAGGAGAAGCGTGTGCCGGTGTCGCCATAACGTTTAGGCGCTGCGCCGTGCTCCCGACTGGGCTGCAGAAATTAGGCGCCTTTTCCTTCTTCGAACCACAACCACCACCATAACGTCGCGCCATGCGTCTAGACATAGCGTCGCCGGCGCCCGGCGCTGCGACAGGCTGCAATGCAGAGAGGCGCTTCGGGCCTTCGGCTTCGGGCGGACGCGGACGCCGCAGACAGCACGGCAGACGCTGGGTTGGCTGGGTCATGCGCACGATATATCTTACACCATGGTCATGCGTTAGACTAGCGTGCATGCTGGAGTGTGCTGGATTGTCCTTCAGGATGCGGCGTAGTGAAGGGCTGAACTTGACGTGGCCGCGCGCGCCTTACATAATTTATGTTCGTGTAACTGTGACTGCCGCAGAAACAGCAATGTTTTTAAATGACATAACAGAAATGTGCATATTCGGGCACGTAGTTCATAATTCCATATTTGCGGAAAAATTTCTTTTTAATAAGGGACGAAATTAATGCGACAGACACAAGTGCAGCGCTTCTGTCTGTCGCATTCGTTTTGTCCCTTGTTAAAGGAATTTTTTTTCGCCCTGGGATGAAACCATACACATACCAAAGAGAAGACGAGAGACCTTCGTAACAACATTTTTCTCCAAAGTATGCGGTTCGCGAACGAATTGCGCAAATAGAGATTATTGTACACGCAACATATTGATGGCTGAGTTAATAAGTGAGAATCTATATGCCTCTTCGTTTGCGGTGATCTCCGCTTCTGTACAACTTAGCAGCATAGCCAGTTAAGAAAACATAAGCGCTGCAATTAAAAAAAAATTAAAAAAAAATTACTTGAGGTTGTTACTACCAGGCCGATAGCGAGGGAAGCACCGCATATGAGATGTGTCGTAAAGGCGCACAACATTTCATTTCATGAATTATGCACATCGAAACTTCTGCTATCGAGCGAAAAAAAGCAAATCTGCAGTGCATTTCGATTTCGTTGTTTTCAGTTACTTTAAATACCAATAGGTCATGCCACTGATGGTTCGAATAATGAACAGTTTACGACGAACACAGCGACGATATTTGTCGTGCAACTGCAGCAGAACCTCGGCGCTGACAGGAAATCGATATACCATGTAAATGGCGTCTGGGAATGATTTGCAGATATACCAGACAATCTTGCTCTTAGAAATGTAGGAGAGGATCGGCGAGCGATTCTTGGGGTGTAAGGCCGTACTTCAGGGCGAGTCAGGGGCAGGGTTGTCGTTGGGTGGACGTGAAAAGGCGCCAGAACTCACGCCAAAAGTAACCAAAGTAGCCATGCCCTTTGATATTATCGCCCAATTTCTAGCCAAATAGAACAGAAGCGGTATTATCGACAAAGTCTTTAATATTGATGAATAAATAAAACCATTTTGAATAAGTAAAACCGCAAGTTTAACAAATAGCCATGGCGCCAACTGGAAATCTTCGTCGCCACCGGGGTCCAAAAGTAGCCAATTTGGCGCAAAGTAGCCACCAACGGCAACCCTGGTCAGGGGACACGCTGATGGAAGACCGAGGTTCGCGAACTCCTGCCTGACCGCAGCTTGAATTAAGGCTACCGATGGCTGTGATCCATGGGTCAGTGGAATGTGTTGAGAAAATGAGCGATTGAATAGGAGCTGGACAGGCAGCTTCAACCTGCCGACGAACAATACGGGTGACGTTGTCGCAGGTGGGCGGCTGCCGAGCGCGCAATCCCTCGAGATAACCACGTGATGTTGCGACGAATCCGGTCTCTAAAGATGATGTTGGCTCGGACCTACACGTTCGAGTCGAAATTCCACCGACATGACCCGAACTGAAGATCGTGCAAACGAAAGAATATGCATCACTCAGACCGAAATTGTTTTGTTTGAATCCGTGAGCACTGTACATTGGTGTGCTCATCGAACTGCTTTAACAGCAACAATAGTGAGACCCAACAGGCCGCACTGGGAGTTTCTTCGGAGACACCCGAAACAACGCTTTAGGTGCCAAACGTAAGTTGCATCACCGAGTTTAGAAGTGCCAGCGTCTAGGCGCAGATGTCAAGAACACCCCGAGCACACAACTGCCTTGGTAGATTAGCTGGTGTCGCGCTGCTACGCTGGACGGCGCGGGCTCGATTCCGGGCCACGGCGAAATGCTTAGAACAGCCGGGTGCTTAGATTTAAGCACACGTTACAGATCCCTAGTTGGTCGATATTAAACCATAGTTATTTAACTATGGCGTGTCTCATATTAATACCGTGGTTTCGGCTCGTAAGACCCTAGGAATAATTATTATTATTAAATTGAGTGTATAAATGTCGCCTATCGTCATTATCGCACACCGATACTCGTGAACAGTGGCAATAAATAGCTGACGATGAATCGCGTATTTGTGTTGCTTCGGTGCTCGCGCCATATACTTGAACCATTTCTTCACGAAACGGTAACCTTATTATTTTTTCGGTTAAGGTTCACCTCGAGTTCAGGCACGTCCCGATAATACTGGTTTGGTTTCAGTTCCAGTTAAAATTTGGGTTTGTGTGCGGTTGTCGGTTCGGGTTCGACACCCCTGTAACGTAGTACAAAATCCCACATCAAACAAGCTTGTGCGAAGCAGTCTCATGACACCTTAGCAAGACCTAATACCCCTATTACGTAGTACAAACTCCCACATCAAACTAGCTTGTGGGAAGCACAGTCTCATATGACACGTTAGCAATACCTAAAAAAGCTGTTATTCAAGGCAAATGGACCCCCCCGCGGTATGAGACATTGAAATTCAAAAAAGAAACCATGTACATGGACACCGACAATTCACACTTACTGCATCGGCACCCGGAGATGTACCATCAAGTCCGCGTCAACGTGTCCTTCTCATTTTTGTTCATAATAATCTAAAAGCCTGTGCTTCTAATACACACATCCAGCCTCTGCCAAATGACTGAGGCGCACAGAAACTGCTGCGAGATACGCTGACTTGCAAACGCATTGAAAGAACGAGAGGCGAGCGCTGGCCTAACACAAATATACTGAAAACCACGGCTGGCGACTTACCCGACATTGCGTAGCAGTCACCAAACGATCTCCGAAGTACCGAAGCGTGTGAAATCTCTTGGATCAAACACAACAGCAGCGGCGTGCCGTAAAGGAGAGTAGCCCGGACAGCCCGGACAACGAACCGTATGACCAAACTGTTACCACTGAGCAAACAACTAAAATTGTTCCGCAAGCACACGGATTGCACGGATCGCGCTGCTCTCCCGCTCGCCTGCTCGCAGCACGGAAGTCGAAACCATGTACATCGCGAAAGAGTAGGGTGCTTCTTCACTCTCGCCACGCTTATCGCGCCGGCGAATGTTTTCTGTGCACATTATGTCACCTGACCTCCTTGTGTGGCCAATCAAATTGCCGCGGCAGCCCGAAAAGTCAGGCTGCACTCTAACTAGACGGGCGGGAGATCACTCAGTGTAAAACATAGTACAGCCAGAGAACATCTATACAACTTTGTACAGCCGTACAGCTCGTTCGTTTTCTCTTCTGCGACGCCAGGCGACGCGCACTTCCTGCTCCGTCCCCCCATTGCGCGCGCTCGCGATTCGTCGTGCGACATCGCTCGTAGTTTGTGGTTACGTGGTCATTTCGTGCCATAATGGCTGTGTTGTAATTCTGGACATCATCGTAGACAGTCTACGCTGACAGCTTTGAAGAAGGCATCGATATCATGTTGTCCGAGAAATCGAGCGCGTCTAGAAGACGTCTACGCGAAGTGACGCTACCTCTCGTGGAGAAGAGAAAGCGAAGAAAAACAAACGGAACTGTTACTTCATTTGCTTCGTTCGTGTTCCAGCTAAATTGAGTCGTCCTCAATTTAGCTGGGACCCCTTCGTAAGTCCCCAGGTTTCTCCTCCGTAGGTAAGTTCCGGTAAGATGCAGCTGTCATACTTTTCTTTTGAGGGATCGTTGTAAAGCTTGGGCCGGCATTCTCAAATCGTTAATGGTAATTCATGATTTGAGAATTCCCGCCAAATGTACTCCGCCCCATTCCTACTCTTCTAGCATTTTCTAGCATTCTTCTAGCATTTTGCCTGCAGCGAAATGTGGTTGCCGCGGTCGATATTGAACCCCCCCCCTTTTTTGCATCAGCAGCCGAGCGCAGTAACCACCGTGCCACCACGGCGGCATCAATTTTCTTCGAATGGTTCCGCGGCAGTGGCTCTCGCGTAACAACCTTAGCATTATCAGAGCGTGTGTTTTCATGCTGGTTCGTTCATGCCTCCGTGCACTCTGTCAGCACTGATGTGCTCTTGTTCACTTCTCTTCTGTACGTGGTTGCACCGTTTACTTTCTGTGATTGATCCTGCCCATCGCTAGAGCGAAAACACGTCAAGACGGGACAACGAAAAGAAGCACAGACCCAGCTCTGACTAAAAACGGAATTTATGATCGGTCGTCAAGCAGTAACTATGAACACACGCGTGGCAATCTTTTAACACATCTGCGACGAACTTTTAACAACGTATGGTTAGTACCCTCAACGAACATTTCTACAAAGAGTATGGATCTTAATTAGTACGATTCATTAGCTCTGGTGAGCAGATATTCTGCCGATCATTTTACTACCACCTGTGTTGATGAGTAGCCTTTTTGTTTACAGACAATTCGGTGTTGAGCTTTTCTTGGGGATTCTGCGCACGGGCCTCCCGGATCTGGCAAAATCCTTTTGGCATGACCATCGAGCCTCCTTTGACGATGTTGCTCAATATAGCTAAAGCTTCGTCAGTGGTGAAGATTTTCCACGTCAAGGGGCCTTCGACGAATTCTTTCGACGTCAGCGAGAGGAACCGCAGCTCTGGAAACAGCGGCAGCATAAGCGGTCGAATATGCAGCTCTTGACCGTTCGTAGTGACGCGTGGCAGCGCCTGATTATATGCCCATTTGTACACCGCTTTCACCACCGATATTTCGGGGACATTTGTCGCGTGGCGGAGGACGAATCTTACAGTGAGTTCGGTGGAGAAAGGAAACTTCGACGAGCCAATCACGCTGAGAGTGTCCTGACCGATGAGTGCGCTGGCGCGGTCAAGCAGGTTTTTTCGCCCATGGTGAGAACGTAGTCCAGGAAAGGACACACATCGTCGAGCTTCATGTGGCCTTTCACGAAGGACACGCATCTTTCCTCCAGTTTCGGGACGAGGTACTTGGCGGCGGCGGTGCGGGTGCAGGCGGCCTGATGCACATTAGCCACTTCTAGACGTCCGGTGTAGAAGTGCCTGCATTACGAGATAACTTATGTAAGCAGCGAACTTCACCAATTTTCCTAAACTGTGACATTATGTGTGTTAAGCACAGCATCCTGCGACCAACAAACATCACCATCTTGTTGAACATTTGCCTGCTTTTCAAACAGCGCCCTCCCAGCATACGGGGTGACGATCAATAATTCAGCAATAGATTGTATGTCAAGCTTGATGCCGATAATCAATATATGAATTGAAGTAAAGCATGCCGAGAAATAAATGTCCTTAACATTCTTTGCATATAATTATGCAACATGTGGTAATATGCTATGGTTCTGTATGGTATGGAGGTTACGTGGAGAATGGCCGTGCTGTGGCTTTATACCCTTTTTGAACAAAACTTAATAGTTCGGGGGATGATTCTAGTGGCAACGCAAATAAAATTATCTACATGCATCCGAGGTTCAAAAGCTACAAGGTAACTGGAAGTGCTGCCTAGATGCAGCAGTGGTAAACCATTTTTGGACACGACATACCCAGGGTGCACACAGTCTGTATTTTTGGGCCTATGGTAAAGTGGCGATGTTCACTACGGACTCGTAAATCGAAATTCTGGACAACTAAAGTTGGCTGAACGCTAGAAGACTACCGATGAGCAGAGCAAGTACTGCCGAGCCATGAAATTCTATGTCAAGAGGCGGGAAGAAAAAACTTTCATGGAGTCGTGTTGGGAGACTCCATGCTTCTACGAAAAGAACTTCCACGCAATGAACCCCCGAATTCTAAGGGGTTTCCATGATGGGAACATGTGCCAGCACAATGGGGTGCGCAGAGGATCCCTGAAAGTAGCTCCCGGTATGACATCGTAATGAGAAAACTCAGCAGAAAACTGAAGACGAAGATGATGATGCTGAGGGTAATCGGCTAGTGGCTTCCCGAGCCATGTTCTAATAGTGTAAACTTTTGTATCGGTTGTGCTTCCTACACCTGTTCACCGAATGCAATTTCACCGAACGCAATTACTTCAGCCTCGCAACAATCAAAGGAAAATACAACACCTTTTCTTTCCTACGCGCTACATGTCGATGTCCTGCCCATGGCCATTTCTCCTTCTCGATTTCGAATAAGATGGCCTTAACACTCCTTTGTTCCCTGACCTACTCTGCTCTATTATTGTCCCTTAAGGATACACCTGTCATTTTCCATTCCATTGCTGGCTGCGCTGTCCTCAGTTAATGTTGAACTCTCTTTGTAAACCTATAAGATAACCGCTGGTCATTAAGAGTAACTTACTGGATTCCAAAAGAAGGCAAGCACGCGAGGGGAAGACAAAGTAAGCAGGGCAGATGAGACTAAAAAGCTTCCCGGTATAACGTGGCAGCAGCAAGCACATGACAGGGTTGATTGGTGGAACATGGGAGAGGCACATGCCCTGCAGTGGACGTAGTCAGGCTGATGATGATGAAAGCGCATTTTATCAAGAAAGATACGTGCGATCAAAGATGAGCCCTTTCGAGCACTAACTGAGCGAGTGAACAGACATAAAAGGTGCGACGCCAAGCACGTGATTACGAAGTGACGCAGACATGACGACGAATACAAATACAAGCACTACATGCACACATACGAGCGCAATGCGGACGAATTTGTGGTACCTGTTTGTGACATTGTTCTGTGACAGTTGCTTGTTAGTGTTCTTTTTCGTCTCCTTAGCGCCGCACCTTTTGTAGCCAAGTCATCGGCCAACTGAGCACCAATTTCGTCGTAACGATTGGCACAGCGGAGGATGTAAGAAAGCGAAGGCATTGCGCAACGGAGACTAAATGACAGTGATTGGCAGAATAGTCGTATACGTAGGTGATGGGCAAAATAGTATACGTAGGTGATCGGCAAAATAGAGCGATCGGCAAAATAGTCTTCCACTTGGGTGGGAAATCCGGATATGGTCCGTCGACCAGAGAGAAGCACGGAGACAGAGCTTACCGCAAGAGGCCTCTGACACCCTCCGGGTGCAAGTCGGTGATGACTACGCGGTCCTCCTTGGCGAAGTCACCGTAAAACATGGCCCTGAACACTTCATTCTGTACGGCCAAGATCATCTTGTGGGCCTTGAAGGTGGCCCTCGTGCCTGGGAAGTGGGAGCAGTCCACCAGGATCTCCACATCGGCAAGCTCGCCGGAATTCAGACACTCGGACAAAGAAAACACCTAGAAAGTACGAGAAGAGCCAAATAAATAATGCGGTGGCGCCACTTCGTAATAGAGTAATAACTACGATCGGCTTCGAAAAGTCTTATTGACACACTACTGTCTTTTAATACAACCGTGAGGCTTCAGTTATTCTATGACATAATCTAACGGGGCGGCCGTCGGTAGAACGCAGCAATATGGCGCAGACGTTAATAACGCAGCCCGTCAAGCTAATACTGCAGTTGCCTATCATATCAAAGTGATTTAATGCCTCGGTAGCGACAAAGACAACATAGGTAAAAATATTTTAGGATTTTCCACCGACGATAGATAGCAGTCACTTCATCGAATATGCTCCAAGTGCACCGCGCTTGGACAAATCATCATAAGATGTCGCTGTCAACATTGCCATTACGGTCTACAGCTCTAGGAACCCGGTAATTTTGTAATCGGTCTTACATCTACTTCCGAACTGTAGTAAAGATTCGGGAAGTGAGTTGCCATTGCTCTTCAGTGAAAATATTACATGTGTTAAGGAGACTCTTGGCGTCACATGACATTCGTATAGGTTTCGCCAACAGTACAGCAAGACGTTAATGCATGAAGTAAATTACTCGCCGTTTATTATATTTCCAGGATTATTCGGGATGACAATTTATATTGGTGTAAGGCTCACCTTCTTTGATAAAAATTGGCGACTCGCACTTAGCCGCGCAAGCCTTGAAACAGCGAAACTGGACGATTCTGAAGACTAGTCAGGCTGCTTCTCTAGGTTGTTTCTAGCGCTTAGCAAGGTGATGAGGGTTGTTGCTAGGTTGCTTGTAGGTCGTTGCTAGGCTTTAGCAAGGAGATGTTAGGTTGTTCCCACGTTGATTCTCGCAGCAGAGAGGCTCGAGTTAAACTACAGACAGTCACAAACACGACACGGATGCCCAAACTCCAAAGAGAGAAACTCGCGTAGGCGTAGGCTTTCCATCGCTTCGGGGTATTCTTGCAGCCGCCGTTGCCTTTCCCTAATGTTGGGCTAACTGTTGCCTTCTTCCTGTAGGATTTATCCAATTTCTTTAGCACATAACCGTTTATGATGATGATACTTTTCTGAAACGCCGCACAAATTTCTGTGGCACATACCCGTTTCTTGGGCTAACTGTTTTCTTCATTTTTTAGTGGACCTGTGGTGAGTAGTGGTATGTACTCAATTTCTGTGGCACGTATATACCTGAACAGGCCACACAGTATAGGCCGCACAAATTACAGCTGCCTTAAAGAGTTCCTTACACATATTAAGAGCTTCGCTCTTAATATGTGTCGGTGACCCACCTAATCTTGCTTCCCTCCAAATATTTTTGGTTATCCTTGAAAGCCCATGTCCTCGCCTTCATTATCTTCACACTTTCTTCGCAAAAACGATTTACCATTCTGGTGGAGCTTTGCATAAGCCAGGCAGCGAAGGTAGCTTAGCTTGAGCACGCCAGGTAGCTTATCTTAGCTAAGCTATGTTGCTTACGCGCAACCAGGGCCGTTCGAGCAGCGACAACGTGCGATTGTACAAGGCAACCGGCAAGCGGAGGCAGCGCATCGGTGTGGTGTGCGCGGGCTCTTAATCCGATCAGCGCCAGTATCCGCGTCTGTGCGGCCGTAGTTTCACACCCGAAGACGCCAACACAACCCCCGCATTTACGCTCAGTCGTTGTAGTTCTCAGATAGCTTCAGTGATGCCAACCTAAGTCAACGTTTTATTTTTAGACTGTTCACAAAATCCTTAGATTGTATCTTTCTGCAAAATAGTTACATATATATATATATATATATATATATATATATATATATATATATATATATATATATATATATATATATATATATATATTACAGATGGTGGCAATCAGGACAGAGATGTAAAGTTACGGAGCCAGAAGGGGGTTTCAAACCTACCCCACCTCCCGCTCCGCCCCGCCTGAAAAAAAAATTTCTAAGTTCGCCCCTGGCAAGCATTCAGCACTCTTCTTATGTTTGGAGCCTTCAAGGCTGTGTTCGATTTGCGATTTTTTCACCTTTGCGTAAGCATTGCGTAATTTGCAGTAGAAATACAGGGGTCCTTTTTTTTTTACTGGCTGGTAGCCATCTTATGGGCTTATTTCTGGTCATATTATCTCGTTCTCTCTCTCTCTCTCTCTGCTTGCATGGTTCACTTTGTTCAGTCTCCTGGTCCAGAACCTGCCATCGGGTGTTGCCAACCAATTTTTTGGAAATTACCCTACGTCACGGTCAAAATTACCCTGCTTTAACCTACAGATTTTTTTTACTACCCTACATTTCACCCTACGCCTAAAAATAGCGCAGTGTTACAATAAAAAGGTACAGACTACACTCTACTGCACCACATGGAGACGTGTCGTGACGCTAACTCAGCAGCTACTTTCGAAAACATGGTTGATCCCTCCGTCTTAGGAATCGGTATAACAAGAAAGTGAAACGTGTCGTTACAGAAGTAGTTGAATGTTTACTGTACATTGATATAAGATTGCTTGCACAATCTCTATTAGTGTTTGACAGTTAAAACGCCGCTTAACGTGGATGCATCCACGTTGACGCTTGGTGGTACATCTGTATCCCGATGACTAACGTCCATGATCAATGATTAAACAGACCCCTGTGATCATAGATGCTCATGGTAGCTGTACGGTGAGAGCGAAATTAGAGAAAGCGGTCTGACAGCCAGAACAGCGTCCCTGATTGGACGCCGTACTTGGGCTAAGGTCGCCTACTCGCGGCATATGTTAGAGGCAAACGCAACGCGCGTTGTGTCTTCCCCGTTATCCAGCTTCGAACGCGGAGTTACGGCCACGAGAAGCACTCACGCTTCGCAGAGCTATTTTTGGTATGGACGGATGATATGATCGGTGCCGCTGCTAGGGGTAAGCTCGCCACCTGGCAGTGTGTTAATGTGTCGGCAAAATTGCACTTTTTCTATTTGAAACACGCCGAATGGGACGGACGCGTAGAAGCGGCGCTTTGAAGGAATTAAACGTGCATTTCGCGGTCATAATGCAATACTTCACTTTTGCAAGAGCACTGTGCGAGGACAGTGGTAGATTTAAAAGGCTTATTAGATGTGAAGCATCTTATGGCGAAGCTTAATCCGGTGGTGGTGGTGGTGTGCGGCGTGACCACCCTTACTGCGCATGCGCAAACCCTTTCAAAAAAATAAAAATAAAAAAACCTCCTCTCCCCCTCTCTCTCCTCTAGGCATCCCTCCCAGCGGCAACCGCACCCTCACTGCGCATGCGCCTCCCCTCCTCTCTCCCCTCCTACGCTCCCCCCCCTCTCCATCCCTGCCCGCGGCGTCCACACTCCCACTGCGCATGCGCGTCCCCCCCCTCTTTCTCCTCTCCTACGCTCCCCCCCTCTCTCCTCTAGGCATCCCTGCCCGCGGCGTTCACACTCCCCACTGCGCATGCGCCTCCCCCCTCTCCCTCCTCTCCTACGCTCCCCCCTCTCTCGCCTCGCGACGCCGACGCAGGCAGCGTCTGCTAGCGAGTTTCTTGGTTGAAAAACCGTCTGCTCGCGCTGCACAACCCTTCACTGGCCACCCCGTATATATGGCAATGGATCTTGACCTGCAAGGTGGTGCCGGTGGGAGATTTCTCCTGTGGGTTGTTGAACAATAAAAATTCGCAGCGTGCGCGTTAACTAAAAGCGGACTGTGGGTCTCTCTGTCCAGTCGGAGTCTTCTGTCTCTCATTGCCCATTAGCAGCGATTGCCATGTTCCAGTAGGAAACACCGCTCCATCACTGCGTGCTTTGCGCCTCCCCAGTTTTCTCTCCTGCGCAACGCTGCCATGAGCGCCAGCGTCAACGCCGCTGCTGCTTCACATCTACACATGGTTCCCTTTAGCGGGATAGAGGTGTAATTTTTTTTAAAGCCTACAGAGTATGTGACCGTGGCGCAGTGGATAGCGGACCCGGCATCTCTTGACGCGGACCGAGAGGTCGTAGGTTCGACTCCCGTTGACGTAACTTTTTTCTTTGTCTTCTGATCATGCGTATTTTTTCGACGTCATTTCTGTGACGGAAATACGTCACTCAAATCTTGGTGGACCCCGGCATAAAACACTTTCGTGTTAAAATTGGCTTGAAAAAATTTTCGAAGAGAGAATAAGGAACATGAAAGACAGAAGATGGGTAGAGAAAGCGTGGCGTATTTGTATGGGAAGACACATATTATGCCTTAAGTAAGGGCAAGTCTGTGTCGCAAATAAAAAAAAAAGAGTGTTGACTCATAGTTGAGAAAAAGAACTAGGATGCACATCAGCAAGTTTACTGCTGGCAATGTAAGCGATACGGTGACAAAGAGCGTTAAGCGAAATGTCAGAGAGGCGGAAAAGATGCATCGGGTATCAGTGACGGAAAGCCGGTTCTGAGTAACCACCGAAAGGGTAAAGACAAAATAAGCAAGAGTACACTTTACCGTAATGCAAATGGATGTGCTTTGCCTTTTGAAGCGAGGTTGGGTTGCCTTAGTACGCATAGTTATAAAGCGAGATTCAGTGACGAAGAGAAATGCACATGCGCGTGGAAGGTAAGAAAACGACGGAGCATGTTTATTTGAATGCACCATGATTGAATGTGATCCACCCGGGTGCGTGTTGGGGCACTAGCCTACATGAACCCTTGGGTTTTAGGGACAACATTTGGAAAGGTAAACAAGTCGGCGATAGAAGTGAGTAAAAGATGACTAAGGGATTGGTGGCGGAAAAGCAGTCAGATAGCCAAAAAAAAAAAGAAAAGCAGGTAAACTAAGGTGAATCTGCGCGAAGGCTCAGAAAGCTGGGCTTTCGATTTATAAGTTTTTTTTATACGATGAGAACCTGTATTCATCAGGACAAGATTATGCCGTAAGGGAATAATACCAACAACAACAACAACAACAACAACAATAATAATAATAATAATAATAATAATAATAATAATAATAATAATAACATTTTGTTCATAACAGCAACATTGTGTTCAACGGGCTGCGTAGTGAAGCGACTCGTCGCACGCGCAGGCGACAAATACAGTGCGATGTTCCGGTGCGATCAACATGCCACAGACTTAATCGCACGCGCTGAGCAAAAGATTGCACTCTTACAGCAAAGCTGTATATGACTATACGTTCTAGCCCATGACGTCGGCGAACAAAATGACGGCTACAACAGCAGTTTTACAGTGTTCGGCCGATCCCTGGGTCAGTGCCGGGCATGGAGCAGTGGCTCATAACTTCATAAGCACAACAAAATGTGCATTAGCAAGTAAGAATTAAGGCGAATCGAAGACCCATTAGGTGTACCACTGCCGCTACATAAAAGGGAAGGTGCGGCCTGGTGCGTGCCACCGAAACAGCGTCTCGGGCTTAGTTCACCTCGCGCCCGCTATGGCGCCACTGCTCCAGTGTAGCCGTCCGCGGAGAAGCGCTTCCACAGAGGCATTTGTGCGCGCGGCAGCGACTTTAATCAGGCCGTAAATAACGCGTTTTGTAGTTGAACATCGCAGGTTCAACACTGAAATCGTTATTAGAAGTACCTATTACCCCACATTTGAAAACCTTTTGCCCTAGGAGTGCCAATCTTTCGCAGAGTGGACCTCAACACTCTCTATGAATGCTGCCCGTCTGACTCACCTGAAATGAAAAGCGTCACTGATCCCGTTAATGGGGAGGCAATCGCGGGGCAGATTCCAAGGGCTGACGCATCGGCCCACCGAAACGCACCACGAAAGCACGGACAATTTAAAAGTAGCCTGTAGGTCCTTTTAGTACGCCAGCGAACGTTGTGGTATAAAGACCTAGTTAAAACCAAGAGCTGACAACGCAAACAAAATGTATTCTCAGTTAATGCAGTACAAGCATCATGCAAACTTGCACACTCGGCAGGTATCAATTACAACTCACAGCATCACTTAGATGGTGTATAAAACAACAGGAACAAACTTACCGCGCTACAAATGCAACCTCGTGCATTACAAATATCCGAGAACACTTAAAGGCTTTGAAGTGAATATTCATCAAACGTGTGCAGTCCACAAGTATTCGAACGTTACTCGAATATCACTTCAGCGCTGATTGTCGTTGTTCCTGGCGACAGTCTTCAAAACAGTGCTCCCACGGTGCCATAACTGTATTCTTCAAGATCGACTGACCGTACTACACGATTCATTCGAACAACATAATTTCTTCGCCGACTTCACCATCCTGTCCTACCCTCCGTCGTCTCTCCTTTGGTTCCTTCCTGGTATAGCGACCATTCCAAGTGATTGTTCGGCGCGTAGCACGTAGCATAGCGACAGCTTGGAGAAAGGGATTCGTCTCGCCGGTTCGTCTGCGCGGGCGTTAGGGTGTCGCGACAGCGAGTCCGGTGCGAACTTACTGTGCGAACGATTTGATAACTATTTAGCCTGAACGATAACACGATATTGAAGTACCGTTTCAGGAAATTTAACTTAGCGCTTTCTACTAACCCCTATATTTAGTTAACGATGGGTGAAATAGCGTATACGTCACCTCGGAGCAAATTTCAGTTTGCGTCGTAACTTCTTGGCGAGGGGTCGGACAGCGACAACAGTAACCACAATGCCGAGTTCCCTTTCGGCATCTAGAGCAGTAGCCTGGAAAAGAAAACAAGTATGAAACGAATGCATCACGCAAGATCCCCCTCTCAGAGCTCTGTCTTCAAGTTAGAATGCTCAAAAAAAATACGCTGGTACGTCGGAGAACGGATTAATATATCTATGTAGACGCCGCATATGTCAAAGATGACTGTCACGATGTAATTGCCCGGCACGTTTTGCTCGAGTCGGCGGAATGGACCCAGGAAAGGTGACACAGGTGAGACGAAAACACACCCTTCATTTCTTACACAGACATATATACATACACGCTCACACACGACAATAGAATTAGCTAGATATAACTAAAGTTCCCCAAAACACACTAATTAGCGCGTCCTATCCAGTTCTACGCGTGTCCTTTACGTCTACGACAACCGGTACGAAAATTGTCAGCCGCTTACAGTTGGTCTTCACGCGCTGACCCCGCACCGTCGATAGTCGCATCCGTCGCTTGTTGCGTCCGTCGCCCTGACGTCGCCGCGGATGTCGGCCGCTTCACACACGAGACGTCGTACCCTTGCGTCGCGTCTCTTCCGCAGACAGGGGTGGGTGCCGGCCGGTACTCCTGGCACGCCCCCTCGACCCTGCTGGGCCGTGCGT
>JALIZH010014542.1:0-16766 GCA_030522465.1 Rhipicephalus appendiculatus
CTGCCTGATGTATATAGGGTGTGATAACTTAGCCAAGTGTATTGTCACTTAGCCAAGTGTATTGTATATAGGGTGTGATAACTTAGCCAAGTGTATTGTCACTTAGCCAAGTGTATTGTATATAGCAGGGGTCTCAAACACGCGGCCCGCGGGCCGCATGCGGCCCGCGATGCTCTCGGTTGCGGCCCGCGGCCATCACATGACTGTCTTCGCCCCACACTTTTTAAAATTGTCTTATTTAAGTATGTTCGTGAGCTACACAGGCCTGACAGGTTTAAGGCGTTGTCTTTGTGAGGCATCCCATGTGTTCACCTTGTTTTAGAACCTAAACGTCACACAAAAATTATATTTCAGAATCGGCGCCCAGATTTGGGTCGTTTTAGAGATAGGTATCGACATAATTTTGGAATCCTGACGCCAAATCCCCTTCACAAATGACCTGTATATGAGATATGGGGCAATTTTCTTTCAACTGGCAACGTTTGCTGGGAAATTGTTCAAACTCGTCACCCCCCCCCCCCCCCCTGATCGTACCTTCTTCACTGCCCCGGCCCTTGCGGCACTAAATTGCGTGACTGCGGCCCGCTGGCTGAGGTGAGTTTGAGACCCCTGGTATATAGGGTGTGATAACTTAGCCAAGTGTATTGTCACTTAGCCAAGTGTATTGTATATAGGGTGTGATAACTTAGCCAAGTGTATTGTATATAGGGTGTGATAACTTAGCCAAGTGTATTGTCACCTTTGTGTTTCCTCCTAATAGGCTACTGTTTATTGTAATTAAATTAGTATTCTTATTATTCATCAATAACTACCTTCATTTTAACGCGGCTTTGACAAGCTGTGCGTGAATGAAACGCGTTATGCGAAAGTTGTGGGTTCGGTCCCCAATGGGGGTGATTTGTTGTTTTTTTTTTCGTCCATTGAGTTCCTTAATCCTTTATGTTATGATTGCCGTACTTTCATTAGGCAATATTTTAACGCTCCTTATGATTTACTTAGCTTCGTTACCTGCTGGTTCATACGGTTGTGCATAAAAGGAAACAAGCTATTTCTTAAGTTCATGATTTACTTGTCATTTAGTTGCTGTGCAAGCACGTTTATCGCAGAAAACATTAGTGCGTATGTGCTGTTCATTCATTCATTCATTCATTCATTCATTCATTCATTCATTCATTCATTCATTCATTCATTCATTCGTTCATTCATTCAATATGCGCAACAGCAATAACGCACATTTATTGTCAGTAACATCTCGCTCCATTTCAAAAGCAGTTCCGTAAATCTTTCCTTAGAAGCATTCTTCACAAATCACTCCTCAAATTGTCGTGCCACCGTGACCTTTTATAATAACCGTTGGCTGTTTCTGCGGGTAGAACTTCTCGCTATTCTTGTAGATGGACGCGCACTCGGGCGAGTTAGAGATCAAACGTGCTGAAAAGGTAAAGCGTAGATTTTTAACGTTGAAGAAAGAAAGAGTGAATAACACAGGACGAGCGCTCATCCTGCGTTGTTCCCTCTTTATTGTGTTATCACTACAGGAGCAGGTCCCGCCTGAACGCAGTGGAAGCTTTTCGGATGTCTTAGAAGGCTATGATAAGATTGCGCGCCCGACGCGTGCACTTGAATTCGTCTTAGAACTTACACGAACACCGGTAATAACGCTGAAATGTACCATGGATGTATAAAAGCAGAAGGTGAAAGGTTCGAGGAGTGAGGCAAGGACGAGGACGACCACTTTTTCCGTAAGACCTGAAGTGGTGCCTCATCTACACAAGGTTAGCCACAACCTAAGAAACGTAGCAGGCATGTACGGTGTCCCCCTTGTTTTTCAGCGTCTTTCAAGCTGGCGCGGCTGCGCCCCCGTACACCCGAGAACCTAAAAGAAGGCAAGGCTGTGGTAAGAACCATGCAAAGCCATTAGCTATATGCTCTACAGGAGTTGTGTATGAAATCCCCCCTGATGTGCGGCAAGTCCTACATAGGGCAGACGAGGCGGTGCCTGAATGATCGAGCCAGGGAACACGAACAAAAGTTAAACAAAGAGGATTTGGCGCACCTGCTTGCGCACTGTAAAGACTGCGCCTGTGAACCACGGTTTCAGGGGATCGAGATTCTGGGCAGGAGCCGAGATCAAACAGCTCGAGACTGTGTAAGCGATACATCTATTAGATTATTTCACTCCAAAATGTGCTTTTTTTTATCATTGGCTGCCCCGCTAGGCTGATGAGTGAATGTAATGGTTTCTGCGCGTGTCATAAGTCCCTATATATTGCTACGTCTTTCTATGAGTAAACGAGTTGGAAGTTTACCGCCTGTGTCATCGTACCTCCCTTTGTCATCGTCTCTTTTGCGTGGTCAAGATGTCGAACAGAAAGCGGACGCGTTTCGCCGATATCAAATCATCACAATGACCTCGCTCGCGGTTATTATTCTACTGGTAATGATACTTGCTTGCACTGTGAGTCCTAGTTCATTTTATGCGTAAATCGTCAGCAAGCTAAACACGAACGCTTCGACGCGGGGCCTGGACTAGTGTGACTGATGCCAGCCGCGATGCGCTGGGCGCTGTTGCCGAGATAATACCTGGGTATGCTTGGATGGTATGTCGGCATCCATGGGTAACATCTAGGCAACAGAACCCAAAGCTACGCGGCGCTAGCGTCAATCAAACTGTTTAAAGGACACGTTGCGAAGCGTTCGTGTTTAGCTTACTGACGACTGTACATGTTCACCCACTAAAAAGTCAGGCCTTGACAAGTGAACGTTGTTCACCGTCACAACTACGGGACAATACACCCTTCTGTTTAAGTATAGAGCAATGAGACCAATAACAAAAGTTAATAATATCTGGGGTTTTACGTCCCAAAACCACGATATGATTATGAGGGACGCCGTAGTGGAAGGCTCGGGAAATTCCGAACATCTGGTGTTATTTAACGTATACACTGATATCGCACAGTACAAGGGAATAGCAGAAGTTGGAGAATGAAGCACGTGTTCGTGACTTTATTTATGTGCTTGATTTCTGGTGCAATTTGCGTTCAAATGCGGTCATGTCTCGCACTATGGCGCTTGGCTGATGCAATAGTGAAGAGTCTTTGCGATGAGGGATGAGGGATGTGCGCAGGCGCTGCAGCGTCGGTCTATGTATGCGAAGTCAGCAACTATTGCAAGTATATAAACTACTGTCCTACTTGTTGAAGATTTTCGTATATATAAAAGGGCCCGTTGAAATATAAATGAAGTGCAGTCCGACTCACCCAATTTTCAACCTTTCTAAACCACTACAAGGTGTGGGGTAACGTAAAATATTCATCATATGAAAATTCTTCAGTGTTGAAGCGAACATATCTGGGACGTCGGGTGTCCAATGAGAACACTTTTCTGTATCTAGCGTAAACGCAGCTAAGCACTCTATGCTGGCACCATATGCCTTTACAAGTGTAAACATCAATAACTTTCGGTCAACGTCCATTTAAGCAAATCTGTAGAAGCATCTGTTGACGATAGCTCATGCGGAGCTGACACTTGTGTTCGGGCTTGCGTCCTAAGTGGTGATCGCATTATCACTCTACGAGCACAGGCCGTCATTTCTGGAGGTCTTTCTGTGACTTTTTAAGGCGAAAGCCATAGATGCCTCATCAAACGCGAAAGTCGACCGTCGGCGGCGTCGGCGTCCCGCGTCGGCGGCGTCAACACGAGTGACGGGAAAAATCATCATCAGGTGATGAGGTCGACGTATTCCGTCACCACGGCGTCTCAGATCGCGAAATTTGTAACGCGTCATCGTGACGCCATGCAAAGTGATGTCACATGATGACGTCATCATGTGACATGATGACTTCATCATGTGGCATCATTGCGATGCCTCCGATACTGCAGGCAGTGCTAAGCCTCGTTAGGAGCAGAAAGATTTCGAAGGGGGGGGCGAGCGTGTACTAATACATCGCTTGATAAGAAAAATAAGAAGATGGATTTCGCCTTCGAGCCGTCGTCATGAATGCACAAGGGACTCTGGGAGTTTTTATGTTTCGTGATAGATTCTCTGGCTGACACGGGTGACCAGTCTTTTATTATGTGTAGGTAATAACGGTGCATCACGGCTGATGTCCTCTAATCATTCTTTTACGTCAGGGCTCTCAGGGAAAAAAAATCCCAGCATACCCACGGAGTGAATGATGATGAGTGGGCGAAGCTCCGGAGGTTCATCGGTAAACCGTGAATCTTCCGTGAATTTTCGCCCAGATCATCAAAGACTTGACAAACACTGTGTGTATATATAGAAGAAATTTTATTTATTCGTAAATGGTAGCTAGACGTGGCTTCCGGTCCCCCCTTCATTATAACGGCTTTATGGTCGGTGAAGTGGAGGGATAGGGGTCGTGGATGGGTCGTAGTGGAAAGTTTGCAAAGACGAGATCGATGCAGGTTCCTCGGATGGTGGTTGGTTGCATGTGGTCAAACGATACGCATGTGAGACCATATCGCGATGCCATGTGTTGTATGAGCCAACTGTTTTCAGTGATGTCAACGTTAAAGTCACCCACCAGTAGGGTAACGGGACACGCTTATTCTTCATCATCATCAGCGTCATCGTTATGACGCATAGTGGGTACATTCCATGTGTTGTGCCGTGATGGCAGCGTCATCGTCATCGCACAGGGGTGGCTACGACAACGACGCGGGACTAGCCTATGCCCTAAGGAGCTTCGCCCCTAAAAAGGTAGCTTTCGCCTTCGAGTCATTTTAGGTGATTCCATAAGGAAAGCTGTGATTTTTAGATGCGAAGCATCTCATGCTCGGGGCTATGTCCGTCCGGCGTCCCGCGTCCCGCGTCCCCCGTCCCGCGTCCGGCCACTTTCATGAAGTAGGGAAGCACCCATTATGCGAACCAGAACACTATAGGCTGTGTTCAGATAAGAACGTCGGTGCATGTCCGCTGACCCCCTTTAATTTCGCCGAAAAAAAATATTTTGTTTTCCGAGTCCCCAGGACCACAAAACCACTTTTGTTTCCGCGAGAAAAAATTTCACCTTCTTTAAAAAAAATGCAGAAATCTCCACTGAGCCGCCACCGCCTCTTTCGAATTTCGCGAAAATGGGATTTCGATGAGACGCTACAAAAACACTATTGTAGCTGTAGGTCCGAAAAATTTTCTCCACATACTACGGATAGTTTGTGTTGAGAAAAAAATTATTAATTTGCAGTTTTGATGTTGTTCTGTTAAGAAAAAAAAATCGCGAAATCGACACAAAGCTCAATAATGCTCACATTTAAGGTTTTTTTCCCTCCGCAAGTATAAACGCCAGACTTCCCAAAGTTTTTAAAAACATTGCCATATGTTTGGTGAACAAGTGTGCTGAACGAAGTAACTGAGAGTCTTTTCAAACGTTAACCAGAAATGTTCAACTGAGGACATGTCTCTCAAAATGCAATATTTTGAAGATCATTAAAAAAAAAACACCATCTTCGATTTTCTTTAAACTCTCCAGAATTAAAGCCAAGCACGTGTTCTAACTTAATCTGTAAAAACATGTTGCATTATTTTTGTGAGGTCGGAACTACGAAGCACGAAAAGTGGCCAAATTGATGTATAGTGAGTAACCACAACATTGAGCGAGCATGGAGCAATAGTTGCCATTATCGTTATTTTTAGGTCGCGAATGTCTTCTTAGGGATTGTCGGGAATAAAACATGAACACTTGGTTTTGAAGAGGAAATTATTACTACATTTTTTTAACGCAAATCACAAAAACTTCTACACGGGTCCCAGCCGCGATAATGAGTCGCACTCTTCGCAGGAGTCGCTTCCAAAATTTTTCGCGCATGTGAGCCTGCGTACGCCTCATAAAGGAGGTGGATGGAGAGGATCCACCGCTGGACATTTATCGCTTCCCATGGCACGTCGGTAATGTGATAACGCAGACGGTGCGTGTCGGCACAATCGGCGCTTCTGCAGCACGACTGCGCTCACCCTCTCCCTAAAAAAAGAAAGAACATAAACAAGAAACAGTTCAACTCGCTTAAGAAAGGTCGAAGTAATAAGAGAACGTCGGCTTTCACTTCCGTTCGTCGTCGACAACACGGCAGTCCTCTGCTGGTGAACGAACGTGAGTACACGTGCGCGTATCACACTCCCCTGATATTGATGGCCACGTTGTCGAGCTCAGAGCGAGCGTTTTGCGCTGACTACCGAAATAGGCATGCGAAGAAGATTGCCTACAAGCGGAACTTTCGATGTGTGAAAGATTTGAATGTCGCCTTACTAAGGAAGCGCATGCCAGAAAAAAGCCTCATCCATCAGAGAAACCGACATTTTGTGCCAGAGCTGTTTCAACCGCTTGAAACAGATCGCCATAGACTCTCCAGATGCATCTCAGTCTGACGCAAATTTTGTTCCCGAACAAATTGCTGTCGAAGAGCTAAACGTACTCGTTAAGACAACCGACATGAGACCCCTGAAAATTCCGGCGAAAGTGAAAGCACAATGCCGAGTGTCTTACGCCAAGCGTAAGAAAGTGTAGATCCAGGGCACTATCTCCAGGACAATTTCTGCTGTCCTTACAGTAGCGTACGGCACTACATAGGAACCTGGTCCTTCAGCGGAAACCTGCAACACGTGTCGCGAGTGGCTGCGCAACCTAAAGCATGCATTCGATACCTGAGAATCATACTATGAACGCTGCCGCCTCTTGACATTGCTCCCTGTGAACCTTTCTCATCAAGAGATTCAAGAAATGATTCCATCCGCAACTCGGCACCTGATTCAAAAATCCACAAAATACAGACACCCGGGTGTGGTCAAATCCGAACCTCTACACCAGATCGAAGCTGAAGCCAGAAAACATACAGGCAGCAATGAAATACTATACTGATCATGAGCTCAACTCCACCCAACAAAGCCCAAACAAGAAAGATTTCATTACAATTAGTTCTAAAGGACAAAAAGAGTACGTTTCAAAACGGCTGATGACCAGGTCCATTCGGGAAACATTTCGTCTACAGCGGCTCACCCTGACACAGGGATCGAACTCACGAAGTTCTCCTCCTTGAGGCCGAAATGGGTTGTGTGCACAAGGTTGTTTCACCAGGAGCAAGATACGCACAAGTGCTTCAGTGACGTTTGTGACTGTCTAACTTGTCTGACTATGACTTGTGACTATGACTCCCTGTGTATACAATAGGGGTAAATAAACAGTTCCTTCCGAGAGCTCGACTTGACTACATTTCTAGAAATCTTGCGGTTAGTCCTTACGCCGGAACCAAAACTGCGACGCGTGCACGCACGCAAATGATCAAATTTGCACTTCAAGGCAACTATTTGGTTTTATCTGTCAAGCTGTTGTCCCTCGAGCACAACGGAGGACATTCAGGACCTAAAAATTACGATAATGGCAACTATTGCTCCATGCTCGCTCGATGTTGTGATTACTATACGTCAATTTGGCCACTTTTCGTGCTTCGTAGTTCCGACCTCACAAAAATAATGCAACATGTCTTTAGAGATTAAGTTAGAACACGTGCTTGGCTTTAATTCTGGAGAGTTTAAAGAAAATCGAAGATGGTGTTTTTTTTTTTAATGATCTTCAAAATATTGCATTTTGAGAGACATGTCCTCAGTTGAACATTTCTGGTTAACGTTTGAAGTTACTCTCAGGTATTTCGTTCAGCACACTTGTTCACCAAACATATGGCAACGTTTTTGAAAACTTTGGGAAGTCTGGCGTTTATACTTGCGGAGGAAAAAAAACCTTAAATGTGAGCATTATTTAGCTTTCTGTTGATTTTGCGATTTTTTTTCTTAACAGTACAACATCAAAACTGCAAAGTAATAATTTTTTTCTCAACACAGACTATCCGTAGTATGTGGAGAAAATTTTTCGGACCTACAGCTACAATAGTGTTTTTGTAGCGTCTCATCGAAATCCTATTTTCGCAAAATTCGAAAGAGGCGGTGGCGGCTCAGTGGAGATTTGTGAATTTTTTTTAAGTAGGTGAAATTTTTTCTCGCGAAACCAAAAGTGGTTTTGTGGTCCTGGGGACTCGGAAAACAATATATATTTTTTTTCGGCGAAATTAAAGAAGGTCGGCGGACATGCACCGATGTTCTTATCTGAACACACCCTATAGTTTATAATAAGGCCGTCAACCCTACAACAGTCATCAGAGTCATGGCCCAGAGCACAGAGAGGCTGCTTAGCAATGGCTAGGCAGGTGGTGTCTGTCGCCCAGGTTGACCCCATTCCTTAATCTTGCTTGCATGTGTTTGGAGGGGGCTTAGTCCGTCCCTCCTTCCCACACCACCACAGCGCATGCGCGTCCCCTCCCCCCTATGCTCTCCTACGCTCACCCCCCTTTCTCTCCTCTAGGAATCTTCTACTCTACGGAGCGGCCCCCGCGTCCCACAGCGCGTCCCCTCCCCTATGCTCTCTGACGCTCACCCCCCTTCCTCTACTCTAGTAATCATCTACTCTACGGAGCGGCGCCTGCGTCCCACAGCGCAACCGCGTCCTCTTTCCTCTAGGAATCCTCTACTCTACGGAGCTGCTCCCACACCCCCACAGCGCATGCACGTCCCCCTCCCCCCCTCTCTCCTCTCCTACGATCCCGCCGTCCTTTCCTCTAGGAATCCTCTGCGCAGTTTCGTTCTATGCAGTTTCAAGGTAAAATACGAATAATTTATTCCCACCTAACTTTTCCTTTTCGCCGGAACATTCAAAGGGTGGTCACGCGACCACAGAGTTTTTTTTGAACGAAATACTTTACTAAAATCACTCTCACACAGTTACCTTCAAGCTCTCTTTTTAGGGGCGAAGCTCCTCATGCCGTGGTTCGTGCGTCCCCTGTAGTTTGTAGTACGTAGTAGCCACCTCGATTTTCAAGGTCCTGTGTGATGACGATGACGCTGCCATCACGGCACACCACATGGAATGTACCCACTATGCGTCATAACGATGACGCTGATGACGATGACGATCGCGAGGCCATACAACACATGGTATCGCGATATGGTCTCACATGCATATCGTTTGACCACATGCAACCAACCACCATCCGAGGAACCTGCATCGATCTCGTCTTTGCAATGAACCTCCAAAGGTTCGCCCACTCATCATCATTCACTCCGTGGATATGCTGTGATTTTTTTGCAACAGAATCACCGGTGGTCGAATTTTGAGCAGAGACGTTTCACTTAGAATGAACCAGCTGCTTGGTATTTGTACTAGACCTGTGCGCCGGACCCAAAATCACCGGCGGCGGCGCGTCAACGGCGCGGGGTTCATCCGATCGGCGGCGGCGCGGCGCGCGAGGGGGGGGGGTATGTAGATTCCAGATTCAAAAGTTGGTGGGGTGTTTGTCCCCTGAATTTCGAAAAAAAATAGTCTGTTTCCCCCGAAAGGGGAACCAGTGAATGCGATAGCAACATGTCCTAATGTTATAACGAACCATAAGACTAGCAGCTAACTCTTTTTCATCCCATCTCGCGAAACTGCAAAACGCTGGTGTATGGGAATACGGCCGCTACCGGGAAAGAAGCGGTTTTCATGCAGTTTGTCCTATCAGTGGTCATAGCACGAAGTGGTGAGATGATAGCGCGTAGAAGGGTATACGAGACGCGTTTGCTGATGCCTGCCGAGATAGCGCGCGAGCCAGCGCTCGCGACCGCGCCCTTATAGTCGAAGTTCAGAGGTGCGGATCGAGCTACGCAGCACCCCCCCCTCCCCCCCCCCCCCCGCTCCGGCGTGCCGTCATGCTCATTCGTCCACTGAAAGACAGACAGGGCCTCCCTTGTTGAGGAGCAACCGACGGCACGCCTCGCACGTGGAGTGATGTTATCGCATGCGCCCTACCTGCGATGGAGATGGTCTGCTTGTTTCATCTATGCTTCAGCCGTGTTCCTCGCTAGAGGCTCGCGAGCTTTTACTCGCGGGCACAGAATACGATGCGCGTGCAAAAGTTATCGATTTGGACTATATACGGAACATGACGGCGACAATAAAAACCTGCACAGAGTGTGAATATGATTGTTATCGCAATAAAAAAATATACAAGATACCGTGGAAGCGGGTGGCCTATTTTTTGGAGAGCTGCATCGTCTTCGCTGTAAAGAGTTCATTTGTAGGAAGAATGAAATAATTCTTTCGTTCTCGCTTTCACTAGAATTCTTACAGGCGATATCTCCTCGACACTTCTTTTTTCATAAAGCACGTGTACAGTGTGAGCACTAAGCGTCAAGCCCATCAGAATTTCGAGCTTATCGGCTACACTCTGTTATTTCGCCTTGCGCAATCGCAAACGCACGAAACAGTGCGAAATAACTTCAACGCACATTATAATCATGCGAGGTGAAGAAGAACGGGTTGGCGAATGCATGGCAAAGCAGGGTAGCAGACAATTCACAACTGATATTTCTCTGATATGGACCACTCGAGAATATGTGCCATAATCATGTAACCTGAGTCACGAAGAGCGCAAAAAAAAAACGAAAAAAAAAAACCCCGAGGAACGCAAAGAGAATAACGCGCTCGATTTGGTATTTTCAGAGGCTGCTTTGGGGCCCTTAAAAAGACAGGGAGTGCAAATAAGGAGAAGAGAGTTGTCAAGACACCGCGAACGCCCCTAACTGAAGAATAGTACAGCGGCGGAAAAGCAGGTAGACAAAAAAAAAAATAAATTAACGCAGCTTCGCTCTAGTGGTGCCAATCCTGAAGGAAGTGCGGAGTTGGGCAGCCTTCTTTCTTTCTCTTCGGTTTTCTCTTCCTTTTCTCTTCCCTTTCTTTCTTTTTCTCTGTTTTCTTTTTTGCTGTTCTTTCTCTATTTTTGCTGATTTCTTGCTCTCTTTATTTATTTATTTCTCTTTCTTGCTATTTTTATTTTTTTTATTTTTTGCTTTCTTCCTATCTCTTTCTATTTTTTGCTTGCTTCCTTTTTTTATATGTTTATACATGGTTTTGCCTGCGTTACACCAGGCGACGACAGCATACGACAACATAGACAACCCGGGCCCCTAAACTGCTCCGCACTTATTATCATCATCAAGGCGCTCGAAGGAAGAAAGCTTCACCTCGGCGCGAGCGCGGGCTCAATATGCGACAGATGGCTAAACTATTAGCTACACAGCCCAGCCTACGATGACAGCATACGACAGCCCGGGCCCCTAAATTGCTCCGTACTTAAAATACGTTGTGCGCATTCCCAGGCAAGAGGCGATATCTATATCAGTCAGTTGCGCGTAATGGTCAACGTGCGAGATAAATAGTCACACTCTTGACTTTGTGTTTTCACGTTGTGTCGTTTTAACATTAATAACTACAAACTAGCTCAGCTTTGGTTATTGTGACTTTTTCATCGCCTTTACTTCTCTATTTATTTATCGACTTACTCCAGTCAAAAATGTAAGGAAAAAATTGTATTAAACTATCTATATATATTACTTATCTCAGTAAGACTGATAACTGGGCAAATTGGTATGTATCCATATTTAAACTTTTTTAGCGCGCACAAAATACAAGGACAAGACACACGAGCTAACTCACTGGGGGAAAGAAACATTTTCACACTTGTCTGATCATTGTAAATCATACCATTGTGACCCCTTTTTTTCATGATACTGTTTGCAGATAAAGATAAACTAACACGTGAAGTTACGGACGCTTTTTATATGAAAAGGTGTGCAAAAGAATCCATTAGTCAACCTTCGGTTGCTCTAACAGATAAGGAGTTCGTCTTTTTAAATTCTGTTTAGCTGTATATGTATTGTTCCTTTCAAAAATGAATAGAGTTAGCGCTCGTGTGTCTATCTTCCTTGTCCTTGTAATTTGTGCGCGCTAAAAAAAGTTTAAATAGGTATTACTTATCTATTTGATTTATCTATGCGCAATGTAGTAGGCCATAGACTCCACGAATATGCTATCTAGCGAGTTGGGTAATCTCCCTTTAAGGCTGTAGACACCGCAGCGCTGAGGTCAGACAGTACTCTTGAGACTTCTGGAGAAAAGACAGATATATACGGCAGCTTCCGGGAGCTATTCTCGATGTGTCCATCTAAAAAAGATGTCCACAGTCCATTTCTGCAGAGCGCATTCAGTTACTCGAAAAAGTGGTTGGCCGTGATGTTTGCTCTTGACCGCGTCGATGCATCCGCCGCGGTGGTGTAGCGGTTAGGGTGCTCGACTGCTGACCCGAAGGTCGCGGGTTCGATCCCGGCCGCGGCGGTCGCATTTCGATGGAGGCGAAATGGTAGAGGCCCGTGTACTGTGCGGTGTCAGTGCACGGTAAACAACACCAGATGGTCAAAATTTCCGGAGCCCTCCACTACGGCGTCCCTCAGAATGATATCCTGGTTTCGGGATATATATATATATATATATATATATATATATATATATATATATATATATATATATATATATATATATATATATATATATATATATATATACACACCATGTCGATGCACCGAACCCGCGAGCACATTCAGCGTAAGAAGAAAGTGGACGAAATTTACAGGAACAGGAACTTGTCAAGTCTGAACTTGCACATAAATGTGTCCCAGATGTTTGAGAACGACGCAGGGAATGCGTACCGACCTTCACAGGTGCGATAGACGGGCGGTAATTCGATGGCTTACGCAATCAGAATTCATGCACAGTTTCCGAGAGGTACGCCCAAAAGCGGAATGTCTGGGCGCTGCTTTCGTTGCGTTGCAGCACATTCCGTCCCTCTCATTAGTGTCGAGAGTTGTGAAAGCTTCGTGGCATCAAAATGACGTTGCGGAAGAAGATCCGGAAACAGGGAGAGCACTGGTCACCGAACTCCAGCCAATCAGCTGCGGCCGAAGTGGACAGTCCACTAGCGGGACACATCGAGAATAACTCCCCAGCCATAATAAATGAAACGGGAGCATGCTGGAAACTTTGACCAGAGCTGGGAGCACGAGAGGGGAGTGGCATCGGAGGAGGTGTTTGTTTGTGGACGCAAGGCGCGCGCGCTCGTAAACATTTATTTTCACATGAGCTCACCAAGAAAAAAGGTAAAAAAAAAAAAACAAGAGCATGATGGGGATTGTGACATGAGCCAAAAGAGGGTGTTGCATGAGCCCGAAGTTGTAGTGGCTTCAGAGGAGGTTGACTTATAGATGCTAGGCGTGCTCTCGGCTATTTTTTTTCCTCTATGGTTGAAGCGCATTCCGTTGCTCTAATTTGAGTCAAATAGTTTTGAAAACTTCGTGACGTCATAATGATGTTGAAGAGGAAGTATCGGAAAGGGAGGGCGCGCAGCTGGCCGAGCTCCCTCCAATCAGCGACGGCTGCAAAGGAAAGTCCATCACACCGAAACATTGAGAAAAGCTTCCCCAGTGAATTGACGTATTTTATGCCCCGATTCCCCGTTCGCGTTAAAATAAAAGATTACCGGCGGCGCGCCGCGATTATTGCGCGGCGGCGGCGGCGGCGTGGTCACTCTGGAAACTTCGGCGGCGGCGCGATCGGCGTGAGCTAAAACAGGCAGCGGCGGCGGCGCGGCGCGGCGGCGCACAGCTCTAATTGGTACTGACAATATAGTCGAACCTGCTCAAGCAAATTTTTAGCCAGTGTGCTTTTGTTACCAAAAAACCTCAAAACTATATTGCGGCTAAAATCTATATAGCTCACTAGCACCTGTATTCAGGAGTAAAATTTTGATTTGCCTCTTATATGCAGGAACATTTCATCTGGGCCTGAATTAAATAGGCAAATGTAGTCTAAATCGCAGCGAATGAACGATATAGCAATATTCTGCGACGAAATTATTACCACGTTCTGCTTTCGTCAGTGCCACTTTTTGTATTATGGGCGTAATGACGATGACTAGACTTGAAGAGCTACTTCAAAAAACAGCGCAGGAGCGGACAACGGACAAAGATGGGAACATAGACTTTTTTCATTGTCTACTCCTGCGCTGTTTTTTGAATGAGTTGAGCGCATACGAGGACACGGACAAAAGAAGGAGACATACACACACTTGTTGTTAGTAGCGCCAGTGTGTGTATGTCTCCTTCTTTTGTCCGTGTCCTCGTATGCGCTCAACTCATTCTAGTATGACCAACCAACAAGCCCGCATCGCCACCCTGTTTTTTGAAGATAGATTACCAATGGGGGATATTCATAATGCTTAGCGCTTTGGCAACAATGGGCGCGTCCGCCATTTTTTGTTGGGCACCGTCGCGGAATCGTCTGCTAGCGTCTCCATAAGGAGAGGCCACGGAGAGGCTGAGCCGCTGTCGTTGGCGGAGCTTTCGGACCCAGAAAATACGGCTGTTACTTTAGTCAGCCATAGCCGAAAGGTCAGGGAACCTCACTGTGCTGCCACAAATAGACGAGAACGCAATATCGGAGCTCTGCGCGCTTCAGAACTCATCCGGACGGCAGCTGCACGACGCGCATCGCTTCGCAAAGCCGAACAGCTGTTCTCCAGTGGCGTGTGCTTCAAGAAAAGTGTTCATTGAAGAGGAGATGCGGCTCTTAAACTTCTCAGATGATCCTCCGCAGCAATACATCTCTATTGCATTTGCCACTGCGATTATAATAACACACGTCAGATATCTAAACCACTTTCTCTCTGCGCGATCTGTACAATGCTATGCTGCATTCTTCGACTCATTTCTTTAGCCACAGGTATCTCTACACCCTTCGCAATAGTGTGTGTTGTAGCTTTTCGAAATAAACAAAGCATGGCCGGACATGTGCATGAGCGGTGCGCCGCAAACCAAACAAAAATACTGATCACGCGTTTCGACTGTATACGGAGAGAGCGTCCCGAGTAACACTCTTTTAATACACGCTGGTTGTTTCTAATGCCTTGTGGTCGTACTCTATCGCGCGGATTGAGTGTTGTCGTTCTGGTTTTGTTGAACGCTATACGCGTACGTTCATTGGCTTATCTTTGTAAAATATTGCGCTCTTTGCTTTCGCATGCCACGGAGGCGTGCGTTGTCGCGCGCCGCGTGCTATTGCAAACAGCATACAAGCATACAAGCGATACAAGTGCCCGCGATCGGAGGAAAGATGAGCACGACTATCTAACGAACAGATAGCTCCATCTATAGTGCGGCTCCGTAACTGAGCGCTCCGTGTTCGCAGCGCATGCTGACCGAAGGAAGCAGACGAAAAAATTAAATAAACGCGGAGGGTGTAAAGCGCAGGGCAGAAGCGGTGTGCAGATCTATGTACGACGGCGCACACAAGGTGGGCGCACACCGCTCTGCGAAGCTTGCGGTGTGTGAATCTTTGCGATGGGGTCTCGTGTGGCGGCACTAATTTACCGCAGATGCGCGCAGCAGCGTCTGTGGCACTGCTTATACACGTGTAAATAAGTAAGTCCTTGCTTTCGTCGATCTGGAACACCGACAATCTATGTTGATCAGTCATGCTTTCTCGCGCGTGTGCGATGTCAGCAGTCTGTTTTAAAGTGCATATATCTTAATGTATTGTTCTGTAAGTCTAGCTATGCTGCAGTCGACCAATTAAATTGCACGGAACTGGGGTTGTAGAGTGCTTTTGCGAGCGCCAGTCACTTCCGAAGGGACCGATCTTGTTGACGAAACAAGTACGCGTCGGTATGTTGTTTTCTTCCTTCATATAACTGATAAATTCGATTATAATTAGTCGTACCTTGTTTCCAGCATTGTCAGGGCTCCCTCGTTGCCTGAACAGCGCACGAAGCATTGCGAAGTCATCGCTGAACGAAGATAAACAATCAGCAACCAGCACCGGAAAGGCTGCTATATGCGACTGGTTTCGTTTTCGTGCCCAACAAAACATGGCGGATCGAGCTTACAGGATCGTCGACAGATGGCGCTGTACATTTTGAATATCCCTTATTAGCCCAATCTGAAACCTTGACTAAAAGCGAGTCTTCCTTTTTGCAAACAAGCGCCCTGTCCTGGACTGTCGGTTGCGTTTTCTTGTTCCTGGCATCTGTTGAGGCCTCCAATGATGCTTCAGCTGTTCTTTTTCTTCTTCATCTTAGGTTCTTAGCAGGTTTTATACCGCGCTGTTTAGGACACTTCTTCAAGGGATAGGTGCCCAATAACTTAATTTCCGTTGTCTTCGACTGGAAATATACCGTCTCGGAGCGAAAGAAGGGTATGATACCGCAGCGCAAAACTCGAAACGATTGGTAGGAGAGTGGAAAAGTCGGCATGTTACCCTTTCCAATCGAGTTTCCCCTTCAGTATCATGGACTTCAGTAAGTCACACCTCGCACAAGAAAAGTCAACTCTGGAACGAAAGCACGATAACAAAGCAACTAGGTCACAAATAAAATAGATTGAATGCGGCCACGTTGGTTGCTTTTCTCACGATTGTGGATGCAGCGCTGGTGTAATGGATCTGGCTCACTTTTTTATTCAAACAGCGGCAGTATTTGGCTCAATTTCAATTTGAAACTGCATTTTTGAGTGCACGTTACAATCCGGAATAGCTCTGATTCAAGTGTCAAAAAAAAAAAAAAAAAAGGGGCACAAGGAAAAAACGGCAGCCACCAGTCAACATGCACGGTAAAGCATGAAGAGAGGTTTGTCGACTGCGCAAGCGCGTTGGTGTACAAGATGCATCTTTCATGTGGACAAATCTACAGGGTCCGTCGAAAGTTCCCATGCCACTATCACATGTATTCCCATGACAGCGTAGCCTGGAAACTTTTGACGGACCTTGTAGAAAAAATAGACAGGGTGGCGTCTTTACAAAAGGTTAAGCCAACACAAGTGCAAACTTAAAGGAATCGCT
>JALIZH010014543.1:0-102217 GCA_030522465.1 Rhipicephalus appendiculatus
ATACTTCCAGTCTTTGCCTGGCAGTTTGTCTACTTCTTCCTCGACTTTTGCGGCTATATTTGTTATTTGTTTCTCATTTAAATACGAGCTGCCAATGCTTGATTCTAGGTTCTTATTTTCAGTTTTATATCCCATTTGTAATGTTATGCGTTTATGATCACTACCCAAGCTGTTAATGCCTTCCTCGTCTATTCTCATCTCTCTAAGTTTGTCATAGATTCCTTTTGTCATGAGATAATAATCAATGCTCGATTGCCTGTTTCCGACTTACCACGTGATCTCTCCCTCACACTTAGGCCCCGCGTTAACTATTTCAAGACTATGTTGCTCGCAGAGATCTAGCAGTAACTTGCCATTGGAGTCTGAATATCCGTCAAGGTCATGTATGTGAGCATTCATGTTCCCTAGAAGGATTATTTCGGTATTGTCTTATTATAACAGCGCCATCTATCATCTTTAATCATCAACGTATACGAAAAACCACTGACGCCATCTAGTATATCGTCACCCAACTGCAGTTTGCCTGCATCTCTATGGGACAGCGCCATCTATTGTATGCTGAGGGAGACGCTACTGGCTGTTCAGGATGCATCGACAACCGAGAACCGCCCAGGTGATGCCATAAGGAGCTTCGCCCCTAAAAAAGCCGGCGTAGCTTAGTGGTAGAGCGCTGGGCTGCCACGCAAAGAGGCCGGGTTCGATTCCCATTCTGTCATAGGTATACTTATTTATTTAATATTTTTTCTTATTTCGCTCGATAGTGGTTTTGGACACCGGTGGCGGCGGCGGCGGCGCACAACTACGGCGCGAAAAGGGCCCTTGTTGTGATCTCATAACAGCTTCCGCTGTAATAAAAAGCTGACAGCTCGCAAGCAATGTGCAGTGGAAGGTGGGAGTTCGATCATCTAAGGAATCGCTAACAGGGCGCAATTCTTGATCTGCTCGGTGTCTTGACATGAAATCGGAATCACTGACTACACCGAGAAAGCAATTGGCATCCTCTAAGTCCCTATGAGGATTCCCCACAGGTGCTAGAGAAAGCTGTCGACATCTCCGTGTTCACGCCTACACCTGTACACAATCGTTATGTCGGACTCCTACAAGCGCAAGCTCCACCGAGCGAGACGGCCACACAAATCTCGGAGATTGACCAGCCAGCACAGCGAGTTGTGACCAGTCGCCACTTCGAAGGGACGCCCGCAAAAGTAAGGGTGCAACTTTGCGTCGTGCACACGACTGCGACAAGGCATTCGTTCTTTGAAGTAGAGTAGGCTGGCTAGGCTAGTGTAATACTGTCGTAGGGTATGACATGCTCAACGCCCTTGTGTTGTTGTGGAAGGACAGCGCAAAGTTCCACGTTGCTGGCTCCAGTGTCCACAGCGGTAGCAGCGTCCTCATCAAAATGGTGAAAAACAGGTGCTAGATAAGTACGGACTGCCGGGCGAATTGGTAACTCAGCTTGTCACGGTGGTGCGCAACAGAACGATAACGCGGGGAAAGGAACAAGGCACGAGGCGCAAACTATCATTTCAGAATCTATGGAACCAACTAACATACATATTATCCGGTTAGATGAACCCCTGTTAAAAACAAAACCGCACGGATATATATATATATATATATATATATATATATATATATATATATATATATATATATATATATATATATATATATACTGGATTCTTTGAACGTCATTCACGCTGGACCCGACGTATTGTATGCAAGGAAGGGACGACGAAACTTTCTTGAAAGCGTCTTTACTGAACGTTTTCGGCTGGTGGACCAGCCTTCGTGATATATATATATATATATATATATATATATATATATATATATATATATATATATATATATATATATATATATATATATATATATATTGTAGCGAAGCTTTGGAACTATACAGTGGGTCATCTTCTCTAGCGTCTTCTAGTGGGTCGCCCTCTTCGACGAGAAAGAGCAGCTCGTGCTGAGAGTCGGTTCCCGCCTTGGCTGTCGCTGTGTGCATCGTCGCCAATAAACGTCTTAACAATTTGGTGGAGAGTGCTGTGCCCATAACACAACTTCGGCCCGCATTCGATGCCTTTGGAGCTTCGATCCCGTACCGTGCCATCTACCATGCCCCCAAGACGCCGCTCAGCAAACGCTTCCTCCTGCGCCGACACCATGCCCCGGTGTCCCCCACATCCGCGACCCTCCTGTCTTCACCGGCGCGGATGGCACCGACGTCGAGGACTGGCTCGCCATTTACGAACGCGTGAGCGTCCCCAATAAATGGGACGAGGCAGGCAAACTCAGCAACCTGGTTTTCTACCTCGAGGGTGTGGCCGGCATGTGGTACAACAACCACGTATCCAATTTCCCGGCTTGGACCGCTTTTAAGACCGCCGTCGTCGACGTGTTCGGCCGTCCTGCCGTTCGTAAGCTGCAAGCCGAACAGCGTTTCCGTGAACGAGCACAGCAGTCCGGCGAGTCCTTCACTAGCTACATTGAGGACATCTTTGACTTGTGCAAGAAATTGGACGCGAGCATGTCGGAGTCTGACAGGATCACACATGTACTCAAAGGCATCGACGACGATGCCTTCACCATGCTCCTGGCCAAGAACCCTCGCACTGTGGCGAAGGTCATTACGCTGTGCCAAAGCTACGAGGAGCTGCGCCGGCAGCGTTTGATGACCCGTCGACCGCCGTCACGCGACGCTGATCTCGCAGGCTTGTCGGCAGTTTCTGACCACACCACCTTGGTCGCCGAAATCAAGTCGTTCGTGCGTGAGGAAATTGCCCGCCAGGTCTCTTTACTGGCTTTCGCTCCACCACAACACGTTGTACAGCCGTCAACTACACTCCTGCCTCCCCTCCGCCGAGCGATTCAGCAGGAAATCACGGAGGTCATTCCTGAATACCACCAGCCGCCTCCAGTACCTGCGCCACTAAGCTACGCACAAGTTGTAGCCAGGCCGCCCCCCACCGATTCCTGTGGCTGGCCCTCTTAGTTACACCGAAGCCGTCGCCAGACCCCAGGCCTTCGACGCAAATGCCTCGCATACATGCGCCGACGTCGTCCACGTGCCACGACTGCCGCCCACCATGCATTCATATCAGCAGCCGCCTCCCCCCATCACGTTCTGCGACATGGATGGGACCCGTGAACCAATGGCGCACTTCCGACAACCGCCCCATCTGCTTTGCCTGCGGTTGCGCCGGTCACGTCACACGCTATTGCAATCGCGAGCAGCAGCCTCGGGTCTCATCCAACCTTCCCAGCCAATCGAGCCGCCCTTATTATGACCAATCGCCGCCTATGTCACCGACGTCCCGCCCCACACCATCTCCACGCCGTTCACATTCTCCACGACGTCGCTCACTGTCGCCGATGCGGCCACGTCCGCCCGCACGCGACCAGGAAAACTAGTCGTCGCAGTCCACGAGGCAAGGGCTGCGACGCTGTCGAACTGCGAAAGCCCTCAGACAAGCCCATCGAACGTGATAGACGTGTTTGTGGACGGTGTTCGCGCATCTGCCCTTGTAGATACTGGCGCCGCCGCATCCGTCATGGACGCAAAACTTAGTCGATTACTGCGGAAAGGGACGACGCCACTTTCTGGGCTCTGCCTCCGTACAGCCAGCGCCCAAAGCATTCACCCTACAGCGGTGCGCACAGGCCGCCTCATGATTCGGGACGCCATGTACGCCGTCGAACTGATCATACTTCCTGCATGCTCTGACGACGTCATCCTAGGATGGGATTTTCTCTCCCGCCACGACGCCATCATTCATTGCGCACCAGCTGAAATAGAGCTCTCACCATTCGCTGATTTGACGCCGGCCGACAGTCCATCAGCTCCAAGCAAGGTACTCGTCAAAGACGACACCAAAGTGCCTGCAAACTCATCAACGGCGGTGTCGGTCTACTGCGCCAGTCTTTCTGACACCGTTGCACTCCTCTCGCCATCTGACCGTGTTTTCATGAGGAAAGGATTGCTGGTTCCTTTCGCGACCTTGCAAGTCATTCACGGCAGCACCTCTATTTTTGTTATGAACTCATCGCCCTACAGTGTTACGTTGGTGCGAGGGGAATGTATGGGCAGCGTGGAACCCATCGAAGACGCACAAGTTCTGGATGAACCCCTATAACACGCACTGCCCAAGTTCCTGTACGCTCAGTGCTGTTTCTACATCTGGTTCATCATCCGCTGATGTATTTGGTTCCTCCATTCCCGACAACCTTACGGCGGTCCAGCGTTCCCAGCTTCTGGGCCTGTTGTAAGAATTTCGCTCTTCTTTCGATGTCGCTCAACCTTCTCTCGGCCGCACGTCCGCCGTTACGCATCGCATCGACACAGGCGCCCAACCACCACTGCGGCAACGTCCATATCGCGTATCTCCCACAGAACGCCGTGTAATCAATGTGCAAGTCGACGACGTGCTTCGACGTGATGTTATTCGACCCTCTAACAGCCCCTGGGCGTCTCCTGTCGTTCTCGTTGCGAAGAAGGACGGTTCTGTGCGGTTCTGTGTGGACTACCGACGCCTCAACAAGATCACTCGTAAGGACGTGTATCCACTACCGCGAATAGACGACGCGATTGACAGCCTGCAAGGAGCAGAATTCTTTTCATCTCTCGATTTGCGCTCAGGGTACTGGCAAGTATCTATGGCTGAGGACGCCCGACCGAAGACCACCTTTGTCACGCCCGACGGCTTGTACGAATTCAACATCATGCCGTTAGGGCTGTGCAATACGCCAGCCACCTTTGAGCGCATGATGGATACCGTGCTGCGCAACCTGAAATGGCACACGTACCTGTGCTACCTTGACGACATCGTCGTTTTCGCTCCGGACTTCTCCACGCATCTTCAGCGCCTGCGGCATGTTTTGACGCGCTTGAGTGACGCCGGTCTGCAACTGAACCTAAAGAAGTGGCGATTTGCAGCACGGCAGCGGACAATACTCGGCTACGTCGTGTCCAAGGACGGAATTCTTCCCGATCCAGCCAAGCTTCGGGCCGTGACGGAGTTCCCCCTAAGCCGACGTCCGTCAATAAACTCCGCAGTTTCGTAGGACTGTGTTCCTACTTTCGGCGCTTCATTCGAAACTTCGCGACTATCATATCGCCGCTGACGAAGCTCCCTCGGAAGTAACGGGCCTCTCCATTCGTGGTCGTCAAAGTGCGACGACGCTTTTGCAACGCTCCGTCGTTTGTTCACTTCGCCTCCCCTTACTACGCCACTACGACCCTATGGCCGCCCCTACAGAGGTACATACGGACGCCAGTAGTGTTGGCCTCGGCGCTCGTATGGCTCTCGATCCTTACCACGGCAACTGGCCTCTCTTCAAAACTACTGCCCAAATACGAAGGCCCCTACCGTGTCGTCGAACGCACTTCTGTAAACTACCTGATCGAACCCATCGAACCACCTTCGGACATGCGCCGTTGAGGGCGCGACATTGTCAACGTGGAGCGCCTCAAGGTCTACCATGACCCGCTGATAGTAACCAGCTGTTAGGTCGCCAGGCGGCTCCCTTTTCGTACCCGGGGTAATTGTAGCGAAGCTTTGGAACTATAGTGGGTCATCCTCTCTAGCGTCTCCTAGTGCGTCGCCCTCTTCGACGAGAAAGAGCAGCTCGCGCTGAGGGTCGGTCCCCCGCCTAAACTGTCGCTGTGTGCATCGTCGCCAAGAAACGTCATAACAATATATATATATATATATATATATAGAGGAAAGAATTGTAAACTTAAGGGCTCGTTGCTTTGTTAAAGACAGTATTAATGAGAACTAACAGACACAGATGCCAAGGAAAGTATAGGGGACGTTATTAGTAGTAATTGTAACGTAAATGTGAAGAAAGAAAATTGGACGAAAGGACAACTTGCCACCGGCAGGATCCGAACCTGCGACCTTCGAATAACGCGTCCGATGCTCTACCACTGAGCTACGGTGGCGGTCATCCCCCCGTCCACTTTATAGGGTATATATGTGTACTTAAACGTGGGAGCGTCAGTCAGCGCCGCCTGTTGCCATGGTGGCGAGTGTGGAACACTCTTTTTTTGCCTGTAGGCGTCACGTAGTACGGGATCTTATTATGAGCGGGCAGCTGACTAATAATCCCTCGCCTACCACCTGAAGGCATCAATTCTGTCAGAACGAGACCCTCGTTATGAATGAAGGAAAGAATTGGAAACTTAAGGGCTCGTTGCTTTGTTAAACACAGTATTAATGAGAACTAACAGACAAAGATGCCAAGGAAAGTATAGGGGACGTTATTAGAAGTAATTGTAACGTAAATGTGAAGAAAGAAAGTGGACGAAAGGACAACTTGCCACCGGCAGGATCCGAACCTGCGACCTTCGAATAACGCGTCCGATGCTCTACAACTGAGCTACGGTGGCGGTCATCCCCCCGTCCACTTTATAGGGTATATATGTGTACTTAAACGTGGGAGCGTCAGTCAGCGCCGCCTGTTGCCATGGTGGCGAGTGTGGAACACTCTTTTTTTGCCTGTAGGCGTCACGTAGTACGTGATCTTATTACGAGCGGGCAGCTGACTAATAATCCCTCGCATACCACCTGAAGGCATCGATTCTGCCAGAACGAGACCCCTCGTTATGTATATATATATATATATATATATATATATATATATATATATATATATAAAAGCGGTGAGATGAACACGTATTCGTCGAACCACATATATAGGTATGTTTGTTGTGTCAATATATTCTGAGTTGACAGTTCGCGCCGTGTCTCGCCTTCCCCTCTCCGGGTTATCGTTCTTTCGCGCACCACCATGATGCGACAGGTGCTGTTTGCAGTCGCTGCCGTAACTCTGCGAAAGCTGCCTGCTGTGTAGTCCACGCACTGGGTACGTCATCTCCGGTGACTGGCGTGAGCGGTTCGGCTATCGTCGAGAAGTTGAGAATGAATCGACGATAACAACCACACAAGCCCAGCAAACGTCGCACTGCATTTAGATGCGAAGCATCTTTTGGCAGAGGCTTTTTCCGTCCCTCCCGCGTCCCGCATCCGGCGTCCCGTCACTTTCATGAAGTAGGCAAGCACCCACTATGTGGGCCAGAACACTGTAGTACAATAAGGCCGTGAACCACCACCACAGCCAATAGAGTCATTGCCGAGAGCACAGAGTGGCTGCTTAGCAATGGCTAGATAGGTGGTGGGTTAAGCAAAGAATAACACGCGCTACCGGTGGTGTATGTCGCCCAGGTTGACTCCATTCCTTGATCTTGCTTGCATGTGCTTGTGGGGGCTTTGTCCGTCCCTCCTTCCCGCGTCCCACAGCGCATGCGCGTCCCCTCCCCCCTCTCTCTCCTCTCCTACACTCCCCCCCTTTCTCTCCTCTAGGAATCATCTACTCTACGGAGCGGCGCGCACGGTAGATGGTGCGACAACTGCATACTCCGCTGGCGCCGCGGTAGTTGAAAATGACTGAGCGCACGCGCCTCATTCTCTCTCCTTCGCAGCGCCGCGATGAGCGCCCGGGCTGCTGCCGCGAAACGGGAGTGGCGACGTTTCTCCCGCTCAAGCTAGCCATCTCCCCCGCTGCTTCGCATCCACACATGGTTCCCTTTAGAAGGCGATGGGGAATTTATTAGATGCGAAGCATCTTATGCTCGGGGCTATGTCCGTCCCTCCTGCGTCCCGCGTCCCCCGTCCCGCGTCCGGCCACTTTCATGAATTAGGGAAGCACCCATTATGCGAACCAGAACACTGTAGTAATATGAAGGCCGTCAACCCTACCACAGTCATCAGTCATGGCCGAGAGCACAGAGAGGCTGCTTAGTAATGGCTAGGCAGATGGTGTATGTCGCCCAGGTTGACCCCATTCCTTGACCTTGCTTGCATGTGTTTAGAGGGGGGCTTAGTCTGTCCCTCCTTCCCGCGTCCCACACCACCACAGCGCATGCGCGTCCCCTCCCCCCTCTGTCTCCTACGCTCACCCCCTTTCTCTCCTCTAAGAATACTCTACTCTACGGAGCGGCCCCCCGCGTCCCACACCCCCCACAGCGCGTGCGCGTCCCCCTCCCCTATGCTCTCCTACGCTCACCCCCTTTCTCTCCTCTAGGAATCCTCTACTCTACGGAGCGGCTCCCGCGTCCCACAGCGCATGCACGTCCCCTCCCCCTCTCTCTCCTCTCCAACGGTCCCCCCGTCCTTTCCTCTAGGAATCCTCTACGGAGCGGCGCGCCGACAGGTGGCGATGTTTGCCCGGACCACTGCCGTGAAATGAGAGCGGCGACGTTCCTCCCGCTCAAGCTAATTATCTTCCCGCTGCTTCGCATCCACACGTGGTTCCCTTCAGTGGGAGATGGGGAATTTTTTAGGGGCGAAGCTCCTCTTAGTCTAACCTTGTCCTGCGTCCGGCGTAGCCGGCACTATCTCGTGATAATGATGACGATGACGCTGATGACCATGAAGAATAAGCGCGTTCCAGACCACCTCTAGTTCCCATCGTGTGCACCGAGGAAGCAGAGCGTCCCGCAGGCGGTGTGGCCATCTATGTCAAACAGAACACTGTAGTACAATAAGGCCGTCAACCACTACTACAGTCACTAGAGTCATGACCGAGAACATAGAGGGGCAGCTTAGCAATGGCGAGGCAGCTGGTGTCTGTCGCCCAGGTTGACTCCGGTCCTTGATCTTGCTTGGATGTGTTTGCGGGGGCTTAGTCCATCTCTCCTTCCCGCGTCCTACACCCCTCCAGAGCATGCGTGTCCCCTCCCCCCTCCCTCTCCTCTCCAACGCTCACCCCCTTTCTCTCCTCTAGGAATCCTCTACTGTACGGAGCGGCGCCGGCGTCCTACACCCCTCCAGAGCATGCGTGTCCCCTCCCCCCTATCTCTCCTCCCCAACGCTCACCCCCCTTTCTCTCCTCTAGGAATCCTCTAGTGTATGGAGCGGCGCCGGCGTCCTACACCCCTCCAGATCATGCGCGTCCTCTCCACCTCTCTCTCCTCGCCAACGCTCACCCCCTTTCTCTCCTCTAGGAATCCTCTACTGCACGGAGCGGCGCCGGCGTCCCCTCTGTCTCCTCTCCAACATTCACCCCCTTTCTCTACTCTAGGAATCCTCTACTGTACGGCGCGTGCGTCCCCTCTCTCTCCTCTCCTACGCTCACCCCCCTTTCTCTCCTCTAGGATTCCTCTACTCTACGGAGCGGCGTCCGCGTTCCACATCCCCCACAGCGGATGTGCGTCCTCTCCTCCCCTCTCTCCTCTACGATCACCCCCTCTCTCCCCCTCTAGGAATCCTCTACGGCGCCATATAAGAACCCCTATCCCTCCACTCCACCCACCATAAAACAGTTATAATGAAGGGGGACCGGAAGCCACGTCTAGCTCCCCCATTTACGAATAAATAAAATTTCTTGTATATATACACACAGTGTTTGTCACGTCTTTGATGATGTACTGAACGAAAATTCAAGGAAGATTCACGGTTTATCGATAAACCTTCAGAGCTTCGCCCATTCATCATCATTCACTCCGGGGATATGCTGTGATTTTTTTTTGTCTGACGGAACATGAAAGGCGGCGGCTGCTGCTGCAGTTTTGTCTGGATCGGGCTGAACTTCGTCACCGCTCACGACATGTCCCAGGAATTTCAGCTCTTCGTAGCCGAAATGGCACCTCTGGGGTTTTAAGGCGAAAGCCTTTAATGTCTCATGCTCACGTCCGTCCGGCGTCCGTCCGTCCGTCCGTCCGTCCGTCCGTCCGGATGTCCGTCTGTCCGTCCGTCCGTCCGGATGTCTGTCTGTCCGGATGTCCGTCCGTCCGTCCGGATGTCCGTCCGTCCGTCCGGATGTCCGTCTGTCCGTCCGTCCGTCCAGATGTCCGTCTGTCCGTCCGTCCGTCCGGATGTCCGTCTGTCCTTCCATTCACCCGGATGTCCGTCTGTCCGTCCGGATGTCCGTCTGTCCGACCGGCCGTCCGTCCGGATGTCCGTCTGTCCGTCCGTTCGTCCGGATGTCCGTCTGTCCGTCCGTCCGTCCGGATGTCCGTCTGTCCGTCCGTCCGGATGTCCGTCTGTCCGTCCGTCCGGATGTCCGTCTGTCCGTCCGGATGTCCGTCTGTCCGTCGGGATGTCGGTCTGTCCGTCCGTCCGTCCATCCGGATGTCCGTCTGTCCGTCCGGATGTCCGTCTGTCCGTCCGTCCGTCCGTCCGTCCGTCCATCTGGATGTCCGTCTGTCCGTCCGTCCGTCCGGATGTCCGTCTGTCCATCCGGATGTCTGTCCGTCCGTCCGTCCGTCCGTCTGTCCGTCCGTCCGTCCGGATGTCTGTCCGGATGTCCGTCCGTCCGTCCGTCCATCCGGATGTCCGTCTGTCCGTCCGGATGTCCGTCTGTGCGTCCGGATGTCCGTCCGTCCGTCCGGATGTCCGTCTGTCCGTCCCTCCGTCTGTCCGTCCGTCGGTCTTTCCGTGCGTCTTTCCGTCAGTGGAATGGCCACACTCTTTCGCCGAACACACTTTGGAATGTAAAAAGTGTCCTTCAATTTTTTAGCGTGAGTTCAGCAAAAATAATAGCTTCCAGAACCATTTTTTAGGCGCTTGAGATGTTCTTTGAAGCTCTCGTAGAAGATGACGACTTCGTCGAGGTATACAAGGCAGCTTTGCCACTTCAAGCCAGTCCGAACGGCATCCATCATGTGCTGGAAAGTGGCTGGAGTAGAACAGACGCCGAAACTAAGAACTCTTAATTCATAAAGGCCTTCTGGATTTACAAACGTTGTCTTTTCTAGGGCTCGCTCATCAACCCGTATTTGCCAATAACCGCTCTTTAACTCATTCGATCAAAATACTTCGCGTGCCGCAACCTGTCGAGAGAATCATGAACCCTTATAAGCGGGTAAACGCCTTTCGTTGTGACGCTATTGACTTTCCTCTAATCAATGCATAATCGCAGCGTTCCGTCTTTCGATAGCCCGTGGTCCTCATGACTGTGAGGGACCACGGGCTATTGGATGATTGAATGACACCATCGTTGAGCATGTCCTTTATCTGTGTCTGTATAGCCTCGCATCCTTTATCAGCAACACCCTGAGGTTGCTGTCTGATTCGGCGAGCATCATCGTCAGTAATAATTCTATGCGTCGTGAGGGGCGTTTGACCGACTCTAGACGAAGATGTCAAGCAAAATTAGAAAGGTTGTGACATGCGGACTTCCTCCCGTCCGAAAGATTCGCATTGATGTCGACATCATCCAGAAGCTTATCACCATTATCCATTTCTTCTGTCGCGAAGCGCTTCATGACGTCCGCTACAGGGTATCCATACGCCACGGTGTTGCCGCGGGAAAAAAGGCGGTGCTTGATGTTTAAATTTGTGACAAGCACCTGTGACCGCCCGTCACGAGCACGCACAACGCTTTGGACTGCGCATACACTCTGAAGCAACAAAAGTGATTCGTTGCTCTCGGCAACCGCGTCACCGTCTCGGAGGTATTCACAAGTGACTTCTAGTGAAGCAGTATTAATGAGAACTTACAGACGATGATCACACGGAAATTATATGGGGTGTTATTAGAAAATATTGTATTCTAAATGTGAAGAAAGGAAAGTGGACGAAAAGATAACTTGCCATCGGCAGGGACCGAGCCTGCGGCCTTCGAATAACGCGTCCGATGCTCTACCAACTGAGCTACGGCGGGGTCTTCTCTCCATCCATTTTATAGGGTATATATGCACATTTAAACGTAGCAATGTAAGTCGCGCCCCCAGTAGCCATTACGGCGAGTGTGGAACACTCGCCGTAATGGCTACTGTATTTTTGTCGGCTGAAACAAGTCGTAATGTTCCTTTGTTAATACTGATAAATATTCGTTTCAGATGAATTGTTGAGGAATTCATGCACTGTTCTGAAAATCAGCATTTTATGCTACCAGTTTAGGCCTAACTTCCATTCGTATTCTTGTTCAAAAATTCGCTATTCGTATACCCCTAGTTATAATGGATAAATATGGTTCGGAGCACTCCTCAAATCACCTTGTGTCATTTGATTGTGAAAGCAGTACTGTTAACCCTAACTAGGATATGGAGCTGCATAATATAGCAACATATTTGTTATAGCTTTTCCGTGGATGCTAGCACTCGTGTCACTGCTGCGATAATAATAATTAGTAATTATTTCCAGGATATTATCGCATTATAATGCAGCCTGTGAATTCCACATATTTACTCGCAATGCAGTCGTTACGAAGCCACCGTTGCAACACAACACCGTCTTTTACGCAATGGCAGCGTGGAAAAAATCACACTATCTCGTCGTTGCGGTAATTATCATGTTTGGTCTCATATATTGTTGATCGAAAATAAAACGAATTTTCGTGCTCGTGCAAGATATATTTTTGTCTTGCCAGGTAACACTTAATGAAAGTTCAGTTCTAAATTAGTACTCAGAAAAACTCGAATGTCAGTCGATGCTTTCCCGGAAACGACGACATGTACACTATGATGGAGGTACTACGTCAGTACAGGGTATTGCCATCAATGAAGTCCTGAAAAAGACGTCATTATCATTGTAGTGCAGTTGGAGTTCCGTTCTTACCCGGGATATTTTCATTAAATGATAGCCTGCAGTCAATGTACCTCATCGACCCACTTTATTATCTTGATGCGACTGATAGATTCCTATCGTTTTCCGTGTTGCTGTGATGACGTGCTAAAATGACATTGAACTTCTTTGATTCAGTGACGTCATTTTCTTAGCGCCATCTTGTTCACCTTCAAATCCGCGAGCGATCAGTGCCACGGCTAAAAAACAACACATAAAGCCACACAAATCAAAATACTGGTCCACTGAACCTTTTCAAATTGACACGGTGTACCAATGGGAGAGTTGGCACTAATAGTCCTGCCCTAAAAAAGTCTTGTGTCCACAAAATGTCCTCTAGCCTTCTGTCTAAGTTCAGGGACTGAAATACGCAACATTTTCCCATTCTACTCCATTGTTTTCGCTTCATTAGATGTTTGGAACAAAGATAAAAATGTTCAAGCAGAACCATGTAACGGTAAATCAGGACGGGGTGACAGGCTACTGGTGATTCCGTATGTTCATGGTATCTCTCACCGTATAAAATTGCATTGCTAACAAGTTCAATGTTGATGTCTACTTTTGCAACAAAAATAAGCCGAACAACATGTGTACCATAATTGATAAGTTGTCCTCGGGCGTGATTGTGTCATCTAGGAGAATTTGCTTAGTAAAGCGCCACACGCATTTTTTCCCTTCCAAAAGCAATGTCGTATATTCCATTCCGTTGTCAGACGGTAAGGCTTATGGGGCAAAATGGAGCGCCGCCTCAAGATTGGCCTGTGTGAGAGCCGTACTCTTTATAGCTACGCCGTATTTTCATTACTATGCCCACTGTGACGCTTGTGGTTGATCGCCGGAATTCATCCGCTTGACCACCGTTTTTGGCAACAATTATTCTGGCATTAAGGAGAGAGCAGAAGCATTGGCTCTCTGCGAGAGTGGCGACGCGTGTGTAAGCACCCTGCCCATTGCGTTGCTCGAATGCGAGTTGACATCCTTGGATAACACCTAATGACGCTGCAAGCCTGTAGGTTTTTGTAATGTCCATAGATAGCTCGCGCATACTTTGTTCTTCCTTCATCCCGTTCTTTTTATGTTTTGCTTCAATAAACTACTCAGTTTTCAGTCATCGCTTGTGTTTTTAAGTTTTCTTCTGGGTCTTTCGTACGTTGCGGTGATTCAAAACGAAATTAACACACTCTCTCGTCGCTTAATTCATACGCGTCTTCTAATTCTACCTAAGATCATTGTTCTCTGAATTGTACATCATATTTTCAAACCAGCGTTCATATTTGAAATGCCAAGAGAGCGTTGTACCAGCCATCTAAAATGTATTTCAGAAGGAGCGCAATTAATGAAAAACATGAGAGTCATCCTGATGGAAGGAACTGCCGTTCACAAAATTGCTTGGTGCGAAATGAAACCCGCAAGAACGTCCTTTATAGTGGGAGCCATCGGCTGAGCTGCCAACGCAACTGATACTGAGCAGGCTTTCAGCATTACTTGGAAAGCATTTCAACATGGATTCGCAAACTAAAAATTGCAGGCAAGTTTAGCGTGATCGTTAATGACTGAAATCACTAGAAAACAAAAAAAATATATAGAAAAGAATAAACATAGAGTAGACGCCAAATTGCCTCTGGACATATCATTCAGTCATGCCCGGACGCAGAGAGTCCATCAAGTACACGTGGAATAGATGCCGTGCAATCTACCCCGGAGCTTGTTTTTCGTGATGAATGAATCAGGAACCAAAATTGGTTCGTGGAACATGACTTATTCAATGAAAATCTATGTGTGGCAGACACAAAAATTTGTGTGGCAGACACAAAAATTTGTGATTCCTTGCCACGTGAAACGCATACCATGGCTGCTTGTTCACACAGGACGCTAAGCAAAAGGCCAAAGATACGAGTATAATCGGTGGCTTGTAATTTTCATTGGACATATTCAACGATGAATGTGACGTGACTGAGATGTGCTTGTTTCTTCTTGATCGCAAAATGCGGGTCTTCAACCCTTTCAGCACTGAATTGTTCCACAGGCACAGATTTTTTGGGGGCGAAGCACCTTAAGACCAAGCCTTGTCGGCGTGCGGCGGCATCCACAGCACATGCAAGGTACACCAGGACGACGAAACAAGCATCAGGTATGACAAAAGTAGACACAGTGGTTACAGGGCCCAGCTTCCGAGAAGTAGTTTTGAGGGAGCGAGGAAACAAAGCGGTACCCGTGACACACGCTAGTTGCCTAGTCAGCAGCCAGGTGCAGGTTTCAGAAGGAATGTCTGAACAGGTTATTATTGCTGGTGACTGGAATTTAGTTAGATGCGCAGAGGCAATCAAGGAGAGGGTGAAAGGCGACAAAAGACTCTCGATAGGGATGTTCCCAGGACACACGCTGGGTCAGTCATAAGGCATGTAAAAGACAGATACCGACGTCATGCCTGCCTTCTTCCCCTTTAATCATTGGCGCGCGGTTCCGAGACCATCTTCGTCTTCCACCGCACTGGATGGGCTGTAGTTCGCATTCACGTCACTTCTAACATGTTGCGCCATCTGTTCGTTCGCTTGCTGCAGATAGGTCGATGCGCCTCGTACTCAACGTCCAGCACAAAACACCACTTTGCGTTCGCAGATTAGTCTCGAACGGTCTTAAATGATCTTTTAGTTCGGTGTAGTCAATCAAACGCAGTTCGCAATAGTCCCAATTCTGTCCAAGGTCACGCAATGAAATGGAAGCTATGTGGTTGTTAGCGAGGACCTTTTCTTTTCTATCTATGTTTGAACTGCTTGAAGCGATTTCCAATTAGAGTAGCTCTTCCGGTACGACCGCGCTGCTTACATGCGGTCAGTCTGTCAGCGCATGTTCGGTTAACCTGTGCTTCGCTCGTCCTTGGTAGAACGTCGTGTCTCTGGAAGTCTTCGCGCGCTCTTACTCTCGTTGTTTTCAGGCCTCTTTCGGCTGTTAAACGTGAAGAGCTTCTTTTCTTTCTTTTCTTGAACTCCTCTCCTTTCGATGTCGCAATTCTGCCTTTGGAAGCTTCCAGGTGCTTTCGCTTTGTCCTTGTTTCCCTTACGCGTTGAGTATGATTGCTGCGCCTCTTCGATCGCATACTATGGATGTACCCTCTCTCCTTCAGGCTTTCCGTTCCGGTGGTAGAGATCATGATTCGTGTTGCCTATAGTGATCCACATGAGTAATGTACAATAGTATTTGCATGGTTGTTCTCTGGCGAAGTTCCACTTTTTCTTGACTTGGTCCTTTGGTCTTCATGGCACTTGTTTGGGGGTTCTGTAGCAATGGAGTCGGATCTGTCGAGAGCTTCAGTAGCAGAATAGCTGGAAATGTCTTCAGGGCTCCCACAGCCGACATACGATAGAGCATCAAGCCCTACGACGGTATTTTTGGCCAAATTGTTGCAACTAGTTTCCAACGACTTGTGATCAGTCGAAGCTTTTGTCACTTCTTCATTTTCGCCACCACTTATTCTGAGCGTTACATTGCTTAGGCCATGTTGCGAATCGCCCATGGAATTCCTTACAATGACAGTTTTTTCTCTAATGTCATCGACGGGCATTCTCTCGTCCTGCGAGTAAGTCAAGATCGGCTTGGACCTCATGACTGAACTTCCTGTTGGTTGTGCAAGTGAGCACAACGGTCTTCTTTCTAATTCCTCTAATCTCAGTTGGATGTCTGATAGCGCTCTCAAGATGTTGCAGTCAAAGTTTTCACAAGTCTCGACATCGCTCTCTAGTTCATCAATGTGTATATTGTAAGGAATCTGGCAATCTACTTTCTTCAAATCCTGTCTCATCAATTCCAGGTTTAAGCGTAAATCCTTGAGCTTCCCTATTTTCGGTGATCTAGACAAAAGTAATTCGTTGGTGTCTTTCATTACTTCGTCAATGCCTGAACGCAGTGATCTCCGGATATCTTGGAGTCGCTTCATGTTTTCGTCAATCGTTGCGTCTGCCTCGTTCGCGTTAGTGATTTCACAGTTCTTACACGTCATGGTTAACGATGTTGGCGTGGCGCTATCTGATCCAAGGGCCTTCACTACTACTGACACTAATAGGCTTCAGCGTTTCGACTCCGTCGAAACGCTGATAATCACGCCGTGTTTCCGTGACTATCGTCGCGCAAATACGGCGCGTCGAGTAGTGAACAGTGGGTAGCTTCGAGTGCTAGGCCTCCAAGACAGAGATCATCGTAGCAAAGTTCATCGTCCGGCCCTCGAGAACCCTGAAGTTGTCGCTGAAGCGAAAATCCAGAGGATGGACAGACATACCGTTGGCTGCTCCGAGGGCCGGGCTGACAGGATGCGACTCTCTTTTCTCAGTGCGTATCCTAGCCTTGCGAACCTCGGGTCGTCGTCTTGAAGGGCTACGGCAGACCAGAGCCAAAGTAAATGTAATGGGGCTCCCGCCTCGCAAACCTCCAGGCGACGAATGCTGCTCTTTCAATCCATGAGTCGCCGTCTCGGTCTCAGTTCCAGCAGGGGTCGTAGTCCCGGGTTTCACGGCACCGAATGTAAAAGACAGAGACCGACGGCATGCCTACCTTATTCTTCCCCTATAATGCCCCACCTCTTAATGATGATCATCGGCGCGCCGTTCCGAGACCATCTCCGTCTTCCATTTTCAACAAGGCAAGCGAGGGAAAAACTCGCTGCTAAAGCTCACAGACGTAACCTAGTGTTAATTGCGGGAGGTCCAAGTGACGTTTTGAACGAAGAATCGGCAGCACTAGCTACGGCCTTGGCGAAAGGGGTCTATGATGTGCGCGCCGTGTCCCCCCATGTGCAGACTGTTGTATGCACGGCACTGGAAGTAAAAGTGGGCAATGGCGACCTGCAAATTGCGGTTGTCGAAGCAAACAAAGAGATATTGCGAATGAGTCAAGAGAAAGGCTTCGAGGTAGTGGAAATAATTACGGAGGTTCACAGAGGGGGGGGGGGGGGGTCTAAAGAGACAGAATTCACTTCGTTGAGAGGCTTGCTCATCAGGTGGGATGGCGACTGGCAGGACGCGCAGTAGCTTTTTTGGGGGGCACGCGGACCCTTCGGAGTTCGGGGGAAGGAGTATGTCATCGAAATCGATAATCTTCTGCCGCTGTGTCATCGAAAGACGATAGTCTTCTGCCGGCCGTACTATACGAGTTCTGGTCTCATCCGCAGCCACCTGTGATGCTGTTCTCGACCATTTCCGTCCTGGCATGACCAAGCGTCTTCTCGCCGCAAGCGCGGTGTTTTGGGCACCGTGTAAAAAGCTGAGAAGTCGCGCAGAGCGACCACGAAAAGAGATTCTCTTGTTTGCAGCGACGAGGGCAGACTGCGCGAGCTATCATGCGCCGGATGAAACACGAGGCACTTCGCGCGACCTCGGAGATAGACGAGGGCTCTTCGCTTTTGCGAGGCGGCCCGCATTTTCAGCGCAGCCTAAGAAACACTAGGTCTTTAGAATTAAGTATCTATGTATTTTCTATAAAAAGAACACACCACCTAATACTTCCGTATTGTTGTTGCGCCTCAGATATGCGTAATATTTGCTTTTTTGATCGACAATGTTCACAAGTATGAACGCAAACGACGGTTCAAGTTGGCTGGGCGTTCAGCAAGTGGTTAAGCTTTGGCCGGGTGGCTGAATCGGTTGACACACAGACAGATCAAAATTTCTGCGTTGAAGTATCCCAAGAAGGACTATCGTCTTTAATAAGCCGAATGAAGGCAGTCTGAGGCATCGACTCTGGGTGGGTAGATATCATTCCTAATAATGTGGCTGAGCTGCAGCAAAGCACCCACACTCTCTTACTGCCGTCTACGTTTGTGACGACAATGACAAGGGCAGACCAAGGAGTCGCCGAATCCTAAATACCCCTTTGTTCAGCATGTCTTCAACAACAACACAGGTTGTATTGTATGGCCGGGCGGTTGCCGTTGGGAGGAGGGCGGCGATACTTCGGGCTCACTTCCTCGTCTTCTGCTTTCTTTTCAAGGATTTCGCGCTCTATCAGAACGGTTACATATATATATATATATATATATATATATATATATATATATATATATATATATATATATATATATATATATATATATATATATATATATATATATATATATATATATATGTAGCCGTTCCAGTTTGGGTCCAGTTTGTGGTCCAGTTTGCATGCACATTTTTGTAATACAAACGCAGGTACACACATTGTTGCAATTAGTATAAATTTTATAAAAGGGCTGTGCCATTACAAAAAAAACACGGTTCGTCCCTCCGTCACATGAATCGGTATATCATTAAAGTGATGATCGTCTGCACAGCTGTATGCTTTATTGTTTATTCCACATTAAAGTATAAGAACTTGTACAATGTCGATCGGGGTTTGGCAGCTATAGCACCGTTTAATTTGGATGCAACCACGTTGACGTCTAATGGCACATCTCCTTCCCGATGGGTAACGCCGGCGATCGTCATTGAACCCTTGTGGCAGCTGATGCACTTAAGATACACGTGGATATAGAAAATGCTGTATCCCGCGCAAAGATGGCATCAAGAAGCACACGACACTGGTCGCATTCAAAGCGTCTTAATCTTCAGAGAGGCACCTTAAGGTGAGATACCGTAAGGAGAGATACCCTAAGGCTACCCGGTAACAGGATAGCTTACGCATGTGCTAATGCGTATACCACACAGCGCGTCGGAAACGTGAAAGTCAGAGTTCGTAGCACAAGCCGTGTACTCGGGATGGCGTTCAGCATCCCTCTGCACCGAAAAGCGCAACTTCCCAAATCTCACTGTAGGCACTTGTTAGTGTCATGAGGCTGTAATTCACTTCACCAATCCCACACGGTGACACTGCCCCAAGCGAACCAAGAATATTGCGAAAAGGGGATGTCATATATATAAGGCGTGTTTGTGAAGCCTCATGCATCAGCGGCGGTGCAACGTGGGTAAAGCGCCCCGCGCCTTTCGTCGCGGACCGAGAGGTCGTGGGTTCTAGACCCAAGTCGTCGAAATCGTCAATAGTTTTTCTTCTCGTCTGTATTTCTCGTCTGTATTTTAGTTACGTACGTTCGTGACGCAAATACGTCCTTAAAACACAGGTGACAAAGACATTAGGAGTATTTTCGTGGCGCAAATACGTCAGTAATATTTTGGGGGACCCCGGCGCAAAACAATTTTATGTTTTTTATTATTTATTATTTCCATATACTGTTGGCCGTCATGGCCGTAAATGGATAGGTACAGTGAATTTGCACATAACACAGAAACAAAGTAATTAGAACGTAGTATAACGAAAACCAAACTGTATAAAAATCCACAACTTTTTTAAAAACACATAAAAATGTAGGAAAAAAAACATACATACAGACATTGTGACGGTGGTATAGAATGCAATATGAAAAAAGTACAGGATGTATTTTCGAACATGGCAGCGTACGTACAACACTAGCAACACTCAATGTTATGATAGATTTTTTAAGGCACTTTTCAAAGCTCTCGATACTCTTCAAATTCAGTACAGACACTGGCAAATTGTTCCACTCTTTTATCGTCTGGGAAAAAAAAGAATACGGGTAGACATCAAGATAGGATTTTGGAACCAAAAAAACAAATTGATTGTTTGATCTGACATTGCTGGTCGGCCTGGGAATAAGATAATGATTAGTTTCAATATTAAGGTGTCCTTTTGATAACAAAAAAAAGAAATTTAAGTCTACCAAGTTTACGGCGTTGAGCCAGCATAGGCAATTCAAGCAACCGGAGCATTTCAGAAATGGAGTCATCTCGAGAATACCGCGATAAAATTAGCCTTGCGGCTTTTCTCTCATATTTTCAATTCGATTTATTAACCCCGACTGGAATGTATCCCAAACTGCGCTGGCATACTCTAACGTTGGTCTTACGTAGGTGAAATATGCAAGCAATTTAACGGATGGTGTTGCTAGATTTAGTTTACGGCGAAGGAACCATAACTTTTTTTCTGCAGCTGCACAAATCGTGTTTACGTGTGTTTTCCAACTTAAGTCTTTGGAAATTGTTAAGCTTAGGTATTTTATCGTATCAGCTTGGGTAAGAGTGGTGGAATTCATTTCATAATTACATTTGATAACGTGCGTTTTTCGGTTGGTCACTCCGAGCATGACTGATTTGGATTCATTAATTTTCATCTTCCATTTAGCGTCCCATCCTTCTACTGATATATTAGCTCGCTTAATTGATGCCTGATGGTTCTGGTTATTCGTGTCACGGTATATAAGGCAATGATCTACGAATAACCTAACAGTTAGAACAATGTAAAGAAAGGTGCAAAGATGAAAAGGAAAATGTACAGATAAAAACGTGACGCTTTCGCCGCAAGGCCGATGTAATAATGCGATATCGACAAATTGGAATGTCATTAGACGAAAAGCTTCCGGCTCACTCCCTTAAAGAACACGATCGCTGCATCAAGGAAGCGACCTTCGTGTATACTATGGCTTCAAGGGAAACTTTGAGATCAAAGCAGTACACGTAGTAAGCTGAGAGCTATGAGCCCTCTCTTGAACACTCCTCAATAAACCGCGAAGGGGACCACGCCCTGCAGCGAGAAGTACCGAGACAAAGGCGTAGCCCCACTCTGGCCAAAAGTAAAGCACGCCGATGCCCTTTAATGCCCGTGCTTTAGGGCTCCTCACTCCCAGCGTTTATTCGCACAGGGGTGGTGACACCCATTGACCATGCCTGCGCTAAGTTGGATTAAAACAGCAAGCTGGGTGAGTTGGTGAGAAGACATACATTTGCTGTATGGGCAGCGCGACCCGCACGGAAGACAAAATGGAACGGACGCACGCAAGAGCTAATGTGGGTCTACTGTGCTCGTGTGCGTCTCTTCCTTTGAGCCCTCCGTCATGGTCCTCCTGCCCATACAGTTGAACGTATGGTGTATGGAGTCAAACAGTGGATATTACACCACTATGTACGAGCCAACGAGTCTACCATGCGTTCTATCGCCTTTTGACACTCTGCGCCATCTCACGTGTGATAGGGAGCGAGACACTGGCACGCTGAACCCCTTACAGATATGCGTACTCTCCTCACTGATAAATGGTGTTGTATAGGTTTTTGACTGCAACGGCACTCGACCAGAATGTGTATTGGCGACAGTCAAGGTATAGCGTGGGTTCCCAGCTCAAGCGGCGTTCTTTCACGAAGGAGCCGAAAAGGACGACCAACTAGAAGGCGCTGGAGAGCGCAGCGCAATCCATTACACATTTCAAATGCTGCACTACAGTGCATTTAAATAGGTCGTGGTTCGGATGCTGGACGATATATGCGTGTATGGCTGAGGGCTTTAACACGTCGTGCCATGGACCGATGAGTAGTAATGCAGAACTATCGATGGTACTATCGATACTATCGATAGTTCAGCCACTATCGAACTATTGATGGTACAAGAAACTATCGATAGCGCTATCGATAATAAGTTTGAATGCAGAGTGGTCAACACACAGGTCTAGAACGATGGAGTGTCGCACTCGGAACAGCACGAGCGACATCTGCAGTTCGAAACGGGCCAATTCTGAGCATGCGCGGCTCTACTGTTGTGCCTGCTTGCAGTTTCCGTCCTTGATTATCACTGCGGGCCCGATAATTGCTTTAGCCACCAGAAGCGCAGTCAACTGTGTGCGCCAAAGAGAACAAAGAAAGCGCAGTCGCCCGGATGGGCTCCTATTATACTGTGAGCTTATACTCGATTCGTGGTATCGTCTAATACCGAGAACGGTGCGCTTCGTTTTTTCTTTCGTTTTTTTTTCTTTCGTTTTTTTTTTTCTTTTTTTTTGCGCTAAGCCGTTCGGAGTGCTTTCGATTGCGAAAACGGTTGTTAATCAAGGATCAAAAATGCCAAAGTGGTAAACAAGGATCAAACATGCAAGGCACGCGCGCCGTTGGCGCCACGCATGCTCAGGTGTGGCATGTTTACGACTGCAGATGTCTCCTGTGCAGTTCCGAATACGGCGCTCCTTCGTTCTACACATGAGAGTTCAGAACTGTACAATCGATAGTATCAAATCAACCGCGTGGAATCATTACAGCATAAACTTGATTCTCCGAATGCGTGGTAGTATATGGCGGCACAGGACAATTTTAGAAATGATGATCCAAACACAAGTATGTTTGTCAACGTGGCTTTTTGGGCTAGTTCGTTATATGCGTCACACTGTGGCATAGAGCCAGCACACACTGATGAGGAACCGACATCAGGACAATCACTTGAAAGTTAGCGCTTGGCCTGTTGTCCCTTCCTCGTCCGTGTGTGTTAGTGCTATGCCACAGTTTGATAAGTATGGTACTCGTCACTGGTGATTAGAACAGCATACATTGTTATTGGCACACACGAACCACAATGCGTTAATAAATGATACACTTTGATTGACTACATTACCTGAAGATAGAGGTATATACAGTGCTGACATCAAAAGTGCAACACCAGTCATTCTTGGTGAAAGCAGTGAGGTTGCTCTTGTATGGACGTAAGTTGATAATTTCCCACTCTATGACTCGAATACAGAAACACCTGAGTGCAAGAGTACACTTTTTGTGCAACTAAACGGAAGAGAGAACTCTTTAACAAAAACTGCAGACATCTTCAAAGGCATACTAACATATAACGCTGTACACAAGCATGGCACGACATGCAGTAAATGTATATTTTATCAAGATCGGTGCCTTAGAAAATTTAAAATACCATCATTACAAGACACTCAGGTGGTAGTAGTTTATGACCCGTGTACATATTGTGGCAATACTGCGGCAATACTGCCTAATACTGCCGAAGAGGAAGTGCTTGTTTTAAGTTCATCTTTCCAGTTTGCAAAGCTTACAGGACTCTGTCTCCTTTATTGATGTCAGTGTTGTTTTAATATTAAGAATACGAGAATAGCTCGAAACCACATAGCTATGATTAAACAAAAATAATATTTAGGATCTTGTTACGGCAAAGGGAACTGTTCTTCATTCCCAGGGTTAAAGATTTGTGGCTACGTATGTTTTGCTGTTGATTTTATGCTGTTTACTGAACGGCAGCTAAAAAAATTCCCCCATCTCCCGCTAAAGGGAACCATGTGCGGATGCGAAGCAGCGGGGAGATAATTAGCTTGAGCGGGAGGAATGCCGCCGCTCTCGTTTCACGACAGTGGTCCGGGCGCTCATCGCGGCGCTGCACAGGAGAGAGAATGAGGCGCGCGCGCTCCGTCATTTTCATACCGCGCAACTACCGCGGCGCCCCCAGCGGAGTATGCAGCTGTCACACGACCTGTCGTGCCCGCCGCTGCGTAGAGGATTCATAGAGGAAAGGACGGGGGGGATCGTAGGAGAGGAGAGAGAGAGGGGGAGGGGACGTGCATGCGCTGTGGGGGTGTGGGACGCGGAGCCGTTCCGTAGAGTAGAGGATTCCTAGAGGAGAGGAAGGGGGGTGAGCGTAGGAAAGCATAGGGGATGGGACGCGCTGTGGCGACGCGGGGGCCGCTCCGTAGAGTAGAAGATTCCTAGAGTGGAGAAAAGGGATGAGCGTAGGAGAGAGAGGGAGAGGGGACGCGCATGCGCTGTGGTGGTGTGGGACGCGGGAAGGAGGGACTGACTGAGCCCCCCTCCAAACACATGCAAGCAAGATTAAGGAATGGGGTCAACCTGGGCGACAGACACCACCTGCCTAGCCATTGCTAAGCAGCCTCTCTGTGCTCTCGGCCATGACTCTGGTTACTGTAGTAGTGGTTGACGGCCTTCATATTACCACAGTGTTCTGGTTCGCATAATGGGTGCTTCCCTACTTCATGAAAGTGGCCGGACGCGGGACGCGGGACGGCGGACGCGGGAGGGACGGACAGAGCCCCGAGCATAAGATGCTTCGCATCTAAAACTTTGTTCCCCTACTCCAGGACACGTAAACTACAGCCTACCTCATAAATCTTCTGCTTAGCCAATCCTTGAAGAAAAAAATCACAGCATATCCACGGCGTGAATGATGATGAGTGGGCGAAGCTCCGGAGGTTCATCGGTAAACCGTGAATTTTCGTCCAGTACATCATCAAAGACGTGACAAACACTGTGTGTATATACGTATATACAAGAAATTTTATTTATTCGTAAATGGTAGCTAGACGTGGCTTCCGGTCCCCCTTCATTATAACGGCTTTATGGTCGGTGAAGTGGAGGGATAGGGGGTTCTTATATGACTCCGTAGAGGATTCCTAGAGGGGAGAGAGGGGTGAGCGTAGGAGAGGAGAGAGAGGAGAGGACGCGCATGCGCTGTGGGGATGTGGAACGCGGAGGCCGCTCCGTAGAGTAGATGATTGCTAGAGGAGAGAAAGGGGGTGAGCGTTGGAGAGGAGAAAGAGGTGGAGGGGACGTGCATGCTCTGGAGGGGTGAAGGACGCGGGCGCCGCTCTGTACAGTAGAGGATTCATAAAGGAGAGAAAGGGGGGTGAGCGTTGGAGAGGAGATAGAGGGGGGAGAGGACGCGCATGCGCTGTGGGGTTGTGGGACGCGGGATGGACTAAGCCCCCGCAAGCACATCCAAGCAAGATCAAGGAATGGAGTCAACCTGGGCGACAGACACCACCGGCCTAGACGTTGCTATGCTGCCCCTCTATGCTCTCGGCCATGACTCTAGTGACTGTAGTGGTGGTTGACGGCCTTATTGTACTACAGTGTTCTGCTTGACATAGATGGCCACACCGCCAGCGGGACGCTCTGCTTCCTCGGTGCACACGATGGGAACTAGAGGTGGTCTGGAACGCGCTTATTCTTCATGGTCAGCAGCGTCATCGTCATCGTTATCACGTGTAGTGGGTACATTCCCCTATACGGTGGCTACGACGGACGGCGCCGAACTAGCCTACGCCCTAAGGGAGCTTCGCCCCTAATATTTTTGTTGACACAAAAGGCACATACTTTTTGTTGCACCAAATAATCCAGTACCTGTAATAGAGATCTCTTACCTACAACAAATGGGAACACCTACTACAGTTACCATGCAATTCAAGTAAAATCCCTCGTAAACTTACAACCCAGTAAAAGCGCATCGGCAGAGATTTAGCTACATGTATTTGGAGTTGAGATGAGCTACCTCAAACTATAAACGCCTGTGCCACTGTTCAACATTTGTTCGCTCGCGGCTATTGCCTTTTATGGTTACATGCGAAGCACATCATTGCTGTCTTGCAGTGCTACTTCATAACTGTTTACACAGATGATAGGATTAGTATTATTTGGAGGAAACTTCCTCCCAGCTTCTTTTCTATATGTTGAAAGCAAGAAAGGTTTAGCCCTAGAGGGTTTGCCTGCTTTAGCCCTTTACGGCCTGACCCGCACAAATGTGTGGGTCAATAAAGAAGTCTCACCGAACGGCACCTCCTTCAGTTTCGGTTTTATAGCTCTGTGCCACTGAAGTGAATGTTTACGGGAATATATTTGCTTCAGTAGTTCAATAATTTCGACACCAGAGGGCGAGAAGTCTTCCACAAAAATGGCGTCTGAGCACGTGCGGCCACGGCGTCTCCATCAAACGTGTAAATCAACGCTCCGTCTTGTTATATATATACTTCTTCAGGCGTGTATGCATATGAAAGCAATAGTAAGACATAAAAACATGCTCCGCTAAAAAATTACGCTTTCTTAACACACACGATGTGTACTCACACGTGAAAAACTCACCCGCACGTTTGTGCGGGCTCTTCTTTTGTCCTCGTCAAATGCACGGCAGAGGGCGGCAGATTGGCTCGTTCGCGCACTGTTGCGCCTGCGCATTCTGTTCTTTTATTGCCAATAGCTTTCTTGGCGTCTTACTGGCACTTCTTTTGTTGGTGTTTCCTGATATTTTCTTATATGTGAAGTGAGCGACGCGAAGTGATGTTGCGTCGGTTCTGATCACCATTTACGCAGGAAATATTAATTTTGTCAATATGTTGTGACAACACGCGTTATATTTAAAATAGTTAGATTTTACATTGCCCATCATATTGATAGGCAATGATTTTAGGTATCAGATTTTAAGTATCACCAGTGAAATTGTAAGAATAATCAATATCATTGAGGGTTATAATTGCTAAAATTAGCCAACTTGGCGAATCAGCTTTTGTGGGCGCTGAATTTTTTTTTTTTCACATGCAGAGATTTTCAAACGAGACAATGAAGAAGACATAAAAGAGACATTGAGGCTTCTTATGTCTTGCATCAGAATCGGGTAGCGACCACTTTGGCGAATTGACAGAGATTCAAATTTGTGGTTCGCGCCAACTTAGTTATGAAAACTGGAGTCAGTAAAGCGGGTACTTGTGCAGTCGCCTCCGTAATAACTGGGTCAGGTTGCCACTCACCATATCCTGTCGGTTTCTGTAAAAGTGATGTCTTTTGGAAGAAGACACATTTGGCTGCAAAGCCTCACCTGGCTGGAAGTGGTGGAGGCGATGTTGTTGATGTCAAGATTCATTTGCCGACTTTCTCATACTAATTTAATGTAACAAGTTTTGATGTTACTGCTGACGAAACGGCAGTGTTCCCTAGTTGTAGACGCAAAAAAAAATCGACGCATATCCACGGAGTGAATGATGATGAGTGGGCGAAGCTCTGGAGGTTCATTGGTAAAAACCGTGAATCTTTCCGGAATTCTCCGAGTACGTCATCAAAGATGTGACAAACACTGTGTGTATGTATTAAGTAATTTTATTTATTCGTGAGCCGTGATTTTCCGTTTTCGTACTGGAGCCGTGTTTTCTTCATTGGTCGTGAGCCGTGGTGGTTACCGTTTACATAAGCCGTGGCTTCCGTTCCGCCTTCATTATAACGGCTTTATGGTCGGTGAAGTGGAGGGATAGGGGGTTCTTGGATGGGTCGTCGTGGGAAGTTCGCCAAGACATGCAAGAAAGATCAAGGAATGGAGTCAACCTGGGCGACTGTTTTCTAGTCAGCGATGCAGATTCCTCGGGTGGTTGTGGGTTGCACGTGGTCGAACGATTCACGTACTAGCTAAGCAGAACCGCAGCGTCATCTAGTGATCATTCTAAGACCTAGAGGTGGCTACTACGACGACGGACGACAACTACGACGACGACACCGGACTAGCCTACGCCTTACGGAGCTTCGCCCCTAAAAAATTCGCAAGTAACTCTGCAAAAGATCAAGCACCTTTAGGTATAGACCTGATCATGAGCTGCATCCGATCTCTGAGGAACTTCGCTAGTCACCAGGTGCCCAAGAATTGAAAGCGCCAAGAAAAATGTGTCACAAGATCGATCCGTAGACAACTCTCCTGGAGTGTAAAAAATTACACCATCTCCCGCTAAAGGGAACCGTGTGTAGATCTGAAGCAGCGGGCGCTAACGCTTACACTGGCGGCGGCGTTGACGCTGGCACTCATCGCAGCGATGCGCAGGAGAGAAAACTGGGGAGGCGCAAAGCAGGCAGTGATGGAGCAGTGTTTCCTACTGGAACATGCCAATCGCTGCTAATGGGCAATGAGAGACAGATACTCCGATTGGACATAGAGACCCGCACTCCGCTTTTAGTTAACGCGCACGCTGCGAATTTTTATTGTTCAACAACGCACAGGAGAAATCTCCTACCGGCACCACCTTGGAGGTCAAGATCCATTGCCATATATACGGGGTGGCCAATGAACGGTTGTGCAGCGCGAGCAGTCGGTTTTTTTAACCAAGAAACTCGCTAGCAGACGCTGCCGGCGTCGGCGTCGCGAGGCGAGAGAGGAGGGGGGTGCGTAGGAGAGGGGAGAGGGGGGACGCGCATGCGCAGTGCGAGTGTGGACGCCGCGGGCAGGTATGCCTATAGGAGAGAGGGGGGAGCGTAGGAGAGGAGAGGGGGGGACGCGCATGCGCAGTGGTAGTGTGGACGCCGCGGGCAGGGAGGCCTAGAGTAGAGAGGGGGGAGCGCAAGAGGGGGAGAGAGGAGGGGGAGGCGCATGCGCAGTGAGGGGGTGTGGTTGCCGCGGGGAGGGATGCCTAGAGGAGAGAGAGGGGGAGAGGAGGTTTTTTATTTTTATTTTTTTGAAAGGGTTTGCGCATGCGCAGTAAGGGGTGGTCACGCCGGCACACCACCACCGGATTAAGCTTCGCTATAAGATGCTTCACATCTAAAAGAACCCGGCATAGTTGAGCGATTAGACTCAGCTGTTACAATGGCCATCAGTGTACAGCTTGACCTCTGTACATCACTGCAGGCTGTCAAGTGTAACTTCTTGTTCGAGGACGCGTTCTATGAAGCGGAACTTATACCTGTGCCTCACAAGTGACACACAATGGATCAAAATGTTACATTTGCAGTGCTGAACACGTATTTTTTTGCTTTGTCTTAACCATTAAAAGTGTATTCCTCGCTGCAGTGAATCACATGAATAAAAGCCCAGCCCACACAAATGTGCGGGTCTGTTTTCAGAGTCCAATGCTCCGATTCTTCCAGTTTAACCTTTGAAAACTTCATTACAATTGAGCAAGCATTAATAATTTTCAATACGCGCGGAAGAGCGCGTACGGATTCCGGAAGTTTGGAAACACTCCCTGCATGTGCGCCCTCTTCCGGCTAACATGACCCGAGACGGCTACAGTGGCCGACACCTCGCACGGGCGGAAGCCTTGGCTCGCCACTACGGTAACAAATTCGGAGTATTCTACGTGGACGCCTCCCGCCCTCACCACGGGGGATTGGTACACGGCCGCGGTCATTCACCAAAACACCGCAATAAACGCACTCACGTTCCGTGCACAAACTATTACGCACGCGGAGGAGATCGCCATCGCGTTAGCCGCCGCGGATCTGGACTCGAGGGTCATTGGGGATGCGCATGCGCATTGAGGGGTGTGGTTGCCGCGGGGAGGGATGCCTGAGGAGAGAGAGGGGGAGAGGTGGCCTTTTATTTTTATTATTGTTTTAAAGGGCTTGCGCATGCGCAGTAAGAGTGGTGACGCGGCACACCACCACCACCACTGGATTAAGCTTCGCCATAAGATGTTTCCCATCTAAAACTCCCAACCTCACCCCTATACCCAACGCTTCCCGGGAGGACTGGGAGGCAGCCCTGCTCGGCTGCTCTGACCTGACGGCCCAACGGGTCTTGGTTGAGCGTGCCCGGGCCGTGGCCGACGCATCTTCAGCGCAGCCTAAAAACACTAGGGTCTTTGGAATTATGATCTATGTATTTTCTAATAAAGAAAAACACGTCCTGATACTTACATAATAATGTCGCGCCTCAGATATGCGTAGTATTTGCTTTTTTAATCGAAAATGCTCACAAGTATGAACGCAAACAAACGTTCAAGATGGCTGGGCGTTCAGAAAGTGGTTAAACTTTGGCCGAGTGGCTGAAGCAGGGGACGTCGGACAGACAGACAGCCAGACCAAAATTTCTGCGTTGAAGTATCCCAAGAAAGACTATCGTCTTTATTAACGTCTTTAAAAAAACATGGTTGACCCCTTTTTTCATAGCAATCGGTATAACATGAAAGTGAACCGTGTCCTTACAGAAGCAGTTGAATGTTTACTGTAGATTGATATAACAGAGCTTGCACAATGTCCATTGGTGTTTCACAGTTATAGCACCGTTTAATGTGGATCCACGCACGTTGACGCTTGGAGGTACATCTCTATCCCGACGACTAACGTCCATGAGCAATGATTAAACAAACCCTTGTGGTCATATATGCTTGCGGTAGCTGTATGGTGAGAGCGGAATCAGAGAAAATGGCGTGACATCCAGAAGAGCGTCACTGATTGGACGCCGACTTTGGACTAAGGTCGCCTACTCGCGGCATGTTAGAGTTATTAACACCACTGCCCGACCAGAGGGGAACGCAACGCGCGTCGTGTCTTCTCCCTTGGCCGGCTCTGATTTTTTCGCGGGGCGAGTGTATAGAACGCAGAGTTACGGCCATGCTAAGCCCGCGCGCGTCGCAGAGCTACCTTTTAAATGCGAAGCATTTCTTAGCGAACTTCGGCGACTTTGAGCGTATCTATCTATCTATCTAGCCGCCTACGACTTTGTGCTCTCCTGGCCGTATCGTTAATGGGATTTATACCAAATTTGGTATGCCATAACATGACTGTATGACGAACATAAATGGCTGGTCATATCACGAAAATCATGACTTGTCATGAAAAGTATGATTTACATGCCACGCTCATGGCCGGCTCGCGGCCGTTTCGTTAGCTTGATATACACCAAATTTGGGATTGAGTGACGTGACTGTATGACGAACACAAATGACAGGTGGTAATATGCAGATAATGACGTGCATGTCATGTACAACATGATTTACATCCCACGCTCATGGCGCGCTGACTGCCGTTTCGCTTGCTTGATATACACCAAATTTGGTATTATTGCCATAGCAATTATATGGACACTCGCGGCTGGTTTTTCGCCGTCGGCGTCGGCATCATTTGCCGTATATGTATATGTATATATATAACCGGGCCCGCCCGTCGTTCGTGAGCGTGAAAAGACGCGAGGGGGGGGTCCCTTGAGCGACCTTCGATTTTATGAGCGGGGGCGCGCGCGTTATCTCCCCTTCTCCCGGCGACCGACAGCGGGCGGGGGGGGGGGGGGCGACGTTCGATTTTACGAGCGCGGGCGCGGGCGCGCGCTTTATCTCCCCCTTCTCGGCGGCCGGGCCGGCGTACCCTTCTACGTGCTGCGCTCTCAACGCGAAGAGAATTCTCTTAAACAAGCGTTTTCTAGAGTTACGTGAGATAGGATCCAAAAAGAGTTAGCTGCCAGCCTCACTTCGTATAACATTACAATTTTTTGCTATCGCATTCATTGCTTCACCCTTGCGGTGAAACTGTGACTTTTTTTCGTGACGTGACTGTATGACGAACATAAATGCCAAGTGGTAATATGAAAATCATGACATGTCATGTGCAACATGACTTGCATGCCACGTTCATGACACACTCGTGGCCGCTTCGCTAGCATGATATACAACAAACTTCGTATTGAGGGACGTGACTGTATGACGAGCATAAATGACAAGTGGTAATATGGAAACCACGATATGTCATGTGCAAAATGACTTGCATGCCACACTCATGGTACTCCCGTGGCCGTTTCGCTAGCTTGATATACACCAAATTTCCTGTTCAGTGACGTGATTGTATGGCGAGGATAAATGACAAGTGGCAATATGCAAATCATGACATGTCATGTGCAACATGACTTGCTTGCCACGCTCATGACACCCTTGTGGCCGTTTCGCCAGCTCGACATACAAATTTTAAGGTGAAAGCCTTTAATGTCTCATGTTCACGTGCGACGTCCGCCCGTCCGTCCGCCCCTCCAGCCGTGCCCTGGCAAAGTGCCAGTTGGGCGCCGGGGCGCGCAAACGGACGCTGGTCGCGTTGGACTTTACAGCGCTCGCGCTTTGCTTGCGTAGCGTCGCTGTGACCAGCGTCTCTAATCATGCAAGGAGGGAGACGCGCGCATCACGTTCCATTCTGACCGACCCCGTCTCAGTGGGCGCAGGCGTTCGAGGAACACACTTTGGAATTGACAGGGTGTCCGTCAATGTGAACGCTGGAACGTGGATGGCGTCTGCACGATGCGCAGAGCGCGAGAATACGAACGCATGCGAAACGGAGGCAGATTGGTCTCGCGTCTCGTTGCGATTCGAGGTAAAAAATTAAGCGAACATAAGTGGCAGGTTGTAACATGAAAATCATGGCATGCATGTCATCTACAATGTCATTTACATGCCACGCTCATGGTGCGCTTGCGTCCAGTTTGCTAGCTTGATATACACCAAAATTTGTATTGCGTGACGTGACTGTATGACGAACACAAATGACAGGTCCTAACATGTAAATAATGACATGCATATTATGTACAGCATGATTTGCTCCTTGCTGGCTGCTCGCATCACATCGATTCCCACAATGCGTGGGATCTGCCGGTTTTTTAGATGTAAATCATCTTACGGCGAAGCTTAATCCGGTGGTGGTGGTGTGCCGCGTGCCCACCCTTACTGCGCATGCGCAAACCCTTAAAAAAATAAAAAACCTCCTCTCCCCCTATCGCTCCTCTAGGCATCCCTCCCCGCGCCAACCACACCCTCACTGCGCATGCGCCTCCCCTCCTCTCTCCCCCTCTTACACTCCCCCCCTCTCTCCTCTAGGCATCCCTGCCCGCGGCGTCTACACTCCCACTGCGCATGCGCGTCCCCCCTTTCTCTCCTCTCCTACGCTCCCCCCCCACTCTCCTCTACGCATCCCTGCCCACGGAGTTCACACTCCCACTGCGCATGCGTGTCACCCCCTCTCTCTCCTCTCCTACGCTCCCCCCTCTCTCGCCTCGCGACGCCGACGCAGGCAGCGTCTGCAAGCGAGTTTCTTGGTTGAAAAAACCGACTGCTCGCGCTGCACAACCGCTCACTGGCCACCCCGTATATATGGCAATGGATCTTGACCTCCAAGGTGGTGCCGGTGGGAGATTTCTCCTGTGCGTTGTTGAACAATAAAAATTCGCAGCGTGAGCGTTAACTAAAAGCGGAGTGCGGGTCTCTGTGTCCAGTCGGAGTCCTCTGTCTCTCATTGCCCATTAGCAGCGATTGGCATGTTCCAGCAGGAAACACTGCTCCATCACTGCCTGCTTTGCGCATCCCCAGTTTTCTCTCCTGGGCAACGCTGCGATGAGCGCCAGCGTCAATGCCGCCGCCAGTGTAAGCGTTAGCGCCCGCTGCTTCACAGCTACACATGGTTCCCTTTAGCGGGAGATGGTGTAATTTTTTACCGCTGAGACCGGGACACTTGCCACCCCTATCCTTGCTGCCGGACTGCTGCTGTTCGTGCCGGAAACCTCTGCGCCACTACACCCCTAACCTTTTCTCTTCTATCCACTGTGCTCCCGACAGGGCTGCAGAAATTAGGCGCCTTTTTCCTTCTCCGAACCACAACCGCCACCACCACCACCACCACTTTTGATATGGATGGATGCTACGAGCGATGCCAACGCTGGGGGGTAAGGTCGCCACCTGGCAGGGCGTTAATGCGTCGACAAAATTTCACTTTTTTCAATTCGAAACGCGCCGAATGGGAGAGGACGCGTAGAAACTACGCTCTGAAGAAAGTAATCGTACATTTCACAGTTATGATGCATTACTTCACTTTAGCAAGAACACTGTGAGAGGACAGTGGTAGATATAAAATTGGGGGACCCTTAAGCTTCGCCTTTAACCTCCTCAGACCTGAGGAAAAAGTACTTAAGGTGAACTCGTATAAACTCTTTATTTTGAGCATTTGGGGGGTCACGAAACACTTCTCAGAAGAAGAAAAAACAAAAGCAATTTCGGAGGAGAAAATGGATGTACCCATTTGGGTACATCAGGCCTAAGCTGAGTAAAAATCAAAAGAGCAATTTTTCTTTAGAAGGCAAGGAAACAGCTGACATTTAGGGTGTTTAACGCGGGTTTTCACGCTGTTATCTTTATGTGGCATATTATCTGATATTTTGGGGGCACATGCCCTGAAAAATGTCCCTGCACGCGAAATCGGGCCTCATTAGCTGGTATTGAAACCACTTTGCTACGTTTAGGGACTTCCAGAGATAAGCCAATTTGAGCATCCAGCTCTAATGCATTTTGACATTCTTGCATTTGCTTGACGTGTGTGTGCATTGGCGTTTTCGCCACTCCGTTCTGAAACTTCAATTGGTCGAGAATGTTTTTCCTGCAACATCTATGAGCTTGCAGTCGTTCCTGCATTCGATCCTGGGATTTATCGGCACTAGTTCCGAAAAGGGGGCAAATACCCTGATGGGCCACTTCTTTCTATGAATATCTATGAATATCTGTCCTGAATTAAGGCACGTACGTGTCCGAAAGGTCCACATCACCCATATTGTTGATGCATGCTTTGTTGCAATGGGGATGCTGTACATTATTTTTTTTTCTCCTCCTATGACCTACGAGTACCCGCATGTGTTCTATCCCTTTTCGATTGGGCCTAGTCTGCCTTTTTCAAAATCGAGCCGCAACGTTGAACTTAAAAGCTCACTCGTGCATCATTATCTTCATCATCATCATAATCATTATCATCATCACTGCTGCTATCTGACCATTCACTGCTGCTGTGCAGCTCACCCACAATGTCGCCTTCATCAGACAAGTCAATATCACTCTAAAATAGTAGCTCTTGCATCTCCTAGTCACTGGGAAATCTGCCTGCAACACAAAAACTAATGTATTTTCAACGCAATGACCTGAAGTACCCAATTGGATACATTGGTAAGTAAGTTAAGCTATCTCAGAGGCAACTCAAAGCAACAAGTCCGAAATTTCCATGCGCCTTCTCTAGGCTATCGTGATCGTTTATACTCACTGCTTAACAAAATATATCAAGCATTTCATTAATTAAGAAAAATCTAATCTCACCTGGTCGACTGCGCGCGCTATCCTCGCATAACGCTGCCATACTTCTTTTTACTGCGAGCGCGTACATGGGCATACGGGGACATGTCATGGGCATTTTGTTAACTGATGCTTCCGCTCACAGAAACATCAATTTTCGTCAAGCGGTCTTCAAACATAGAATCACAGCGCGCATTTTTCAAATGTACCCATTTGGGTACCCACGGACTGAAGAGGTTAAGAGTTGAACGCGATAGCGATATCCCGTCTCTAGTGCCTACTTCAATCACTTCTGTGAATAAACCCCCCCTCTAGTGCATACTATGTAATGGGTAGTATGCTTTAAACCAGGAGCAATTATGCGCGGCAAATGTGGGAAATGTTTTCGAACTTGCAATGCACCCACTACGTGGTGTTAAGGGAATACGTGCAGTAAGGTGTGTGCCGTTTGTAATGGGTGGCTGGCTTTAAACTATGAAATCGTTATGACAGTCGCATATTCTGATGCCCGATGGCAATGTACGCTTGTACCACGTAATATTCCTGGGATATTACATGTTATATTGTGACGCCTATATAAAGGACGCTTGCGTTTGCGAAGCATGGAAGTTATTTTCACTGCATTTCCAAGCAGAGGAAGTTATTTTCACAGTATTTCCAAGCAAAGGCATGGCTGTGTGGTAGAACACCTGCTTGCCACGCAGACGATCCGGGTTCGATCCTCACTCGGACCCGAACATTCTAAAGACGATAGTCTTTCTTGGGATACCTAAACGGAGAAATTTTGGTCTGTCTGTCTGTCCGTCTGTCTGTTTGTCTGTTTGTCGGCACGTCACACGATTCAGCTAGCTGGCCAAACTTTAACCCCCTGCCTTACGACCTCCAATCTTGACCAAGAAGCATGTGTTCATACGGGTGAGCGTGGGCAATTAAAAATCAAATATTACGCATACCTGAGGCACAACATCAATACCTTAGTACTATTCACAGTGTTCCTTTAAAACAAAATCTATGATACGTAATTATAAAGATCCTAGTGTTTATTACGCGGCGCTGCTGTGTAAAAAACAAGTCTCCGCCCAGTGATTTAACTTCGACGCTGTGGCTGGCTGTGGTGCTGCCACCTGGCAGCAGCATTGTTCAACACAAGCCGATGTTCCCCGGTAGCGCTGTAGATGGCGTCCTCTTGTGTTTTATCAATGCCAGCCAGATGCGGCTGATTCATCGTAGAAGAGCGCTGTCTCAGGCAAGGCAAAACATATATGGCCGCTTGATGAAATACGACCCACTCTACAAGACATGATCAGAGAACGCAGAGAAAAGACCGACGACCAAATTTCAGCGGAGAAACGCCGGCGTCCGTCTAAGCGCGCCCGGAAAACGTCCGAAAAACGAGCCCAGCGGATAGCCCAGCTATTAAATTGTGGTACTCATGCCGCTCATGCAGTGCAGTCGGCACAAGACTATCGTCTTTCGACGACATTTGCAGCGAAGCACGCAGATACGCGGCCAATTTTTTTATTATTTATTTTGTTTGCATCTTTCTCGATTTTTCGATCACGGACAAGATGATGATTTTTCGGTCACGGACAAGATGATGATTTTTCGCTCACAACCAACGACGCCGACACCGACGCCGACGCCGGAATTTCTGCGAAACGAGCTCTTTAACGCTATCGCGTTAAAGACGCGTTTCTAATGCCTACAGAGTATGTGACCGTGGCGCAGTGGATAGCGTGCCCGGCATTGCTTCTTGGGGACTAAGAGGTCGTAGGTTCGACTCCCGGTGACGGAACTTTTTGTCTTCTGATCACGTGTATTTTTTCGACGTCATTTCCCTGACGGAAATACGTCAATGAAATCTTGGTCGACCCCGGCATGAAACACTTTCGTGTTAAAAATTCTGCGGCTTTCGTGTGAATCGAACACGGGCCTTCGGCGTGAAAGCAGGTGTTTACGATCAAGCCAAGTCGGTGCAGTGTTAAGTGTTAAGCGCACAAATATCACTTTCTTTGCGGCGTGCTTAAATGCTATGCGCAAGGGGGAGCCTGATGCCACTATCGCGTTCTACTCTGGAAGGCGAAGGTGAAGTGTCATAAAAGTTTTTACAGCTAAAGCTGTATATGGCTAGATGGAACGAAAAACCGTTCGCCACGAGTTTCGATAACTGTCTTCATTGGCTGCGCCGTCAGTGACGGCGTTCTCTACGTCGCACCCAAGCGCGCACGCCTTTGCCAGCGCCATTAGGGACGTCATTCTATGCGTCGTACCCAAGCACGCGTGCCATTGGCTGCGCGGTCAATGACATCGTTCGTCCCTTCGCAGCCGTGCCGCCGAGCCCGCGCGCAGCAGTTGAACTTACAACTTCCACATGGGGAGGGCACGGAGCGTACGAATGCCGGAACAGTAGACAACTTTCCAAGAACAGCGCCGACAGCTGATCCGTGAGAGCATTCATGTTCACCGGACCGATTTTCGTGCAACATGACATCCTAGTACCTCCTAATGAAGGTTTTAGAAGCGCAAAGGCCTGCTTGTGCTTCTCTCGTTTCGCCACCACCCGTGCCGGTTGACATGATAGTAATCTCTACGAGTAGTCCCGCACATTCCGTTGAGGCTTCGCAGCCAGAGGGGTGAAGCGTGGCAGCTGTCACCGTCAGCGGGCGCCCGTGAGATGCCACAAGTGTGCGATTGCACAAGCGCCACGGGACACCGGCCAGGCATTGATTTGGTACATGGGTTTCAAGCAGGAGAGGATTTTTTTTCTTGTGGGCAACTTGACATATCCAAAGCCACCATCGTGGGACACAGTACCCAAGGGCCTAACTAGCGAATATGCTCAATCGATGCGGTCCCCATAGATAAAACGTTAGAGAAAAAAAATTAACTAAATGTTTTTGGAGTATTTGCTATTGCCATCCGTGTAAAGGCCCTATGAGGTCTTATAATACGAAAGACATCAATGACACTGTAAAAAAACCAGTATATATGCATCCAAATTTATTTCGCATGTTAACACAACATAGGCAGGTAAGAAGCAACAGGCATTCATAAACATCATCGTTATTAAGGACATTTTGCCGGGGGATAATACATGTAAATCACATATGCGAGTGATACTAGCATTACATTCTGCGTTTATTCGGCTGGTTTTTATTGTCGCAATATTCGGTCCAATTGTAGGTTTGACCACCGCCACTCCCACATTTATTTTTGTAACTATTCGTGCACTTTGGATGAGGAGTCCTGGCTTCAACTTCCCTAGCCCACATAGCGCAATATGTGTCCTCTGAAAGCAAGGATGTAAAACTGAGTGAAGCACAGCTGATAAATGAAATAACCTGGATGTAATTTCCTGCCATTACAAAAAATATTAACTGACTCGTGCATCATAGCACACATGTATTTAGCACATATCACACATATAACTAGTCTTAGTGTTGATAGTTTTATGTCAGTATCGGCATTTTATCAGAAACACACTTTCATATTTTCACGATATACCGCAACAGAAACCTGAATCTAGCAGTACAGCAGAACGTCACGCTGGTCCGACCACTGCTAATGCGACCTCATCGTATTTTCCGCGAGTTCGTCCTCGTCCTGTTTTCAACAGCGGCACATACATGCCTGGCAACAACAACAGAAACAATACCAGGCGATCTTATACTAGTGGCATTACCCCCTTCCAAAGAGCATCATCGCGATGCTACATCGTGATTACGAGAAAAAAACACATACAATCACCAGTACACACAATGTAACGGTGATGAAATGTTCACAAGATTACGCAAGGGAGTTTGACGAATAGTCAGCGTTGATATAATGGTTTCATTCTCGAAACATGGACGATGTCTGCCTGCTATGAACGACGGGATCGACGTGCTGTATCTTCGTGAAGAACTCCAAAGTTAACTTTGCTCAGACGACGGATAACTCGATAGGGATAAAAGTAGCGGTGTAACAACTTTTCCGACCGGCCCCGTTGGCGAATGGGGGTCCACAGCCATACTTCATATCCGGGTTGTTAAATAACCTCCCCGATGGCGAGCATTGTACCGCTGCTTCTTACTGATTCGCTCGAGTGCAAGCTTGCGAGCTGCGTCCGCTAGTCAAATGAATTCGTTCGTATCGGCACTAATGTGGTGTCTGTCGGGTAAGAGCATGGCATGCAGCATTGTAGTGACCTCCCTGCCGTGAAGCAACCGGAAAGGTGTGAACCCAGTATTTTCTTGTACAGCGGTGTTGTAAGCGAAAGTGATGTAGGGGAGAATGTCATTCTAGTTCTTGTGGTCTTGGTCAACGCGCATGGATAGCATGTCGGCGATCGTCTTGTTTAGTCTCTCTGTAACGCCGTTGCTTTGTGGATGGTATGCAGCAGTTTTTCGATGAGCTGTTCCACTAAGCTGCAGGACGTCTTGTATCATCTGTGCGGTAAAAGCTGTTCCACAATCAGTTACTACGACTGGTGCTCCATGATGGAGAACAATGTTGTTCATGAAAAAGTGGGCCATCTCACTGGCGGTGCCTCGTTGTAATGTATTCGTTTCGCAATATCGCGTCATGTAATCAGTAGCGACTACGATACAGCGGTTGCCGTCGTGAGACTTGGGCAAAGGTCCGAGCAGGTCCATGCCGATTTGTTAGAACGGTTGTGTTGGAGGGGCAACGGGCTTCAGAAAACCGGCTGGGCGCAAGGTGGTGCTTTACTGCTCTGGCATTCGCGACACGTTTTAGGGGCGAAGCTCCTTAGGGTATAGGCTAGGCCCGCGCCGTCCGTCGTAGCCACCGTATAGTGCAATGTACCCACTACACATGATAATGATGACGATGACGCTGATGACCATGAAGAATAAGCGCGTTCCAGACCACACATTCGCTTTCTGCCATGGATGAAAACGATCGTGAATGCGCTCTCGCCCTCGAAAGGCAAAAACGGCAACGCCGACAACAAACGTTCCCCTGAGCTTAACGTCATATATGACGAAAACAAAATCAGGGGAACCTCCTCCTTGTGGTCTTTAGAGCTATTGAACAAAATCACCATCTACCCCATATATAAATAATAAAACATTGTGTATATACTTGATCAATATGTAAATAATGAAACATTGTGTATATACTGTATGTATAATCACACCAAACCCCCGCGTTCGTCTGTCAGGTCTTTGTATGATGATCGAGTGGGCAAAATTTGCGGAGGATTGACGATTTACCAGATTATCTCCGGAGCTTCGCCCACTCATCATCATTCACTTCGTGGATGCGGTGTGTTTACGCAATGCTTCACGTCCCGATTGAGCTTAGGCCAGTAGTAGTGTTGGCGAATCCGGGCCAAGGTACGCGTGAATCCCAAGTGGCCGGACAAAGGCTCATCGTGACAGGCAGATAAGACATCCGCTCGAAACGCTGATGGAACAACGAGCAGGTGTTCAGTCGTGTAAGGGTTGAAGTTCTTTTTATAAAGGATGTTGCTGCGAACACGGAACGATGATTGTGAGCGCGCGAATGCCGGTGGTGGATGCGGACTGCGGATTTCAAGATATTCGATAAATTGTCGAAGCTCGGAATAGTTCTTCTGCTGCTCAGCCAAGTCGGGTGCACTGATAGCGCAGAGAAAACGACCGTCGAGATCGTCACCACTTCACGTCGTTGTAAGGGAAGCGCGCGAAAGGCAGTCGGCATCAGTGTGCCTCCGGCCAGACTTGTGCACGATGTCCGCCACGGTAGATCAGTGGCTAGGCTGTCCGGCTGCTGACCCGAAGGTCGCGGGTTCGATCCCGGCCGCGGCGGTCGCATTTCCATCGAGGCGAAATGGTAGAGGTCCGTGTACTGTGCGATGTCAGTGCACGTTAAAGAACACCAGCTCGTCAAAATTTCCGGAGCCCTCCACTACGGCGTCTCTCATAATCATATGGTGGTTTTGGGACGTAAAACTCTAGATATTATTAGTTATGCACGATTGTCAAGTCGAATTCTTGAATGCGTAAGCTCCACCTGGTCACACGGACCGAAGGATCTTTGAGATTCGCCAGCCAGCAGAGGGCATGATGATCGGTGACAACACTGAAGGGGCGGCCATACAGGTACGGTCTGAATTTAGCTATCGCCCAGACAACGGCTAGGCACTCCTTTTCGTGGTTGAGTAATTCGCCTCCGCAGATGATAAAATTCGGCTAGCATAAGCATAAAATTCGGCTAGCATAAAATTCGGCTAGCATTTCTCTGGTTTCAGCGACACGCCTGCGGTACGAATGGCTGTAAAGACAGATCGAAGTCGCTGCAAGTGCTGCTCAAACGTTTGTGAAAGACAACGACGTCGTCTAAGTAAACAAGGCATGATTCCCACTTAATACCAGACAGCAATGTGTCCATCATCCTCTGGAACGTCGCGGGAGCAGAACACAGGCAGAATGGTAGCACTTTAAAATCGTACATGCAATCAGGAGTTATGAATGCCTGTTTTTTCGTGGTCGCGTTCATCAACTTCGATCTGCCAGTAGCCGCTGCGCAAATTCCATGGAGGAGAAGTACTGGGCGTGTCGAAAGGCGGTCTAGAGAGTCGTCGATGCGTGGAAGAGGGTAAACGTCTTTCTTCGTCACTTTGTTGAGTTCACGATAATCGACGCAAAAACGAAGAGTTCCGTCCATCTTCTTTACCAGTACGACGGGGGACGCCCATGCACTGCTCGAGGGTTGGATGACGTCGTCGTCGAACATCTGCTTCACTTGAGGACGTATGACCTCTTGTTCCTTTTGGGACACTCGGTAGGCAAGCTGACGTACGGGCCGTTCAGCGGGGTCCGTTATAATACGGCGCTTCACGATCGGTGTTTGCTTTATTTTGGATGTAGACGCGAAACAGTCACTAAACATGCGTAGAATACAGCGGATTTGCTCCTTCTGCACACATGGCCGCTTCGGATTGACGTCGACTGTATTGGCCACCGCGGTGTCACCTTTGCCGGCTGCGGAAATCGGAGCGATCGTTAAATATGCTTCATCATCAATGCCTTCGAAGTGAGCGACGGCCATTCGCTTAGCCAAATGTTGGTATTCGCCGCTGAAATTGGTAACCAACAGCTCAGTCATCCCACGTTCGATTTGGATTATGCCGCGGGCGACGGAGATTTGCCGAGCCAAGCGCACCGACAGGTTTGCTTCGGCGATGCCGCTACTGCCATGATGTCTGTCGCTCTGTACAGTCACGAACATGCTGGTTCGCGGCGGAAGTGTAACTGCGTTGTCGACAATGCGAAGCGCTGTCCTCTGCGCATTGGTATCTTTTGGTTGCGGGGCATGGTCGTCAGCAAACGTTACGAGTAAGTCTCGAAGATCAATAACGGCGCCGTGCTCGCGGAGAGAATCCATGCCAAGGAAAACTTTCCGGGAGCATTCTGGCAATATGATGAAAGAAGCGATGAATGTCGACTCACGGATTTGCAGGCTGGCGGTGCATCTCCCGATCGGTGTCAAGAGGTGACCTCCTGCTCTCCGGAGGTTTGGTCCATGCCCCCAAGGAGTCGCAAACTTCCTTAGTTCAGCAACGAGTTCAGCGCTGATAACCGAGTAGTCGGCGCCAGTGTCGACAAGAGCAGTTACCGGATGGTTGTCGACAAGAATGGTAATGTCAGCAGAAACGGGTTTGTTGAACCCGTTTCTGCTGGTATTTTCCGCGAGTTCGTCCTCGTTCTCTTTTCAACAGCAGCACATAGAAACCTGGCAACACAACAGAAACAATACCAGCCGATCTTATACTAGTGGCAATATGTTTTGACACAGGTTTGTACCTGTAAAAACAAGACATACGTAATGGGTCATGTGTTGCCCCAGTATTGTGCAACATTTTTTTTTGGCCTATATTGACTGAGATCTGTTTGAGACATTTAAAAACGATGGAGTTTGAAAAGTGTTCAGGTACGTATACGATTTTCTTGTAGATCTGAACAAACAAACAAACACTGCTAGTTCCGCTAATGTCGATAGCATTTTGATGAAGTTCAACAAGTATGGGAGGGGTCTAAGTTTTACTAACGAGCTACCACAGAAAAGATCACTTCAGCTTCTAGATCTTAAGCGGACATTCAGGCAGCTTGTTATGCGTACTGTCCAAGGCCTAGAAAAAAGCCTTTAGCGTAGTCATCCTCAAAATCTAACGTAGTAAAGAGGACAATCGCGTATCTGGGCTTAATGTCGGCGCTTGTGAAATTGCGCAAGCATTAGAGGCTGACCATCTTCCTTGGTCAAATTGGAAGACAAAAGGCAGCTCGGTTCAGCCACAGCCGCAGTATGTGCTTTTGGCTGTGGCTGAAGCCCTCTTGAAAAAAGCTCGAAAGGCGCTCGTGCAAGCAACGGCAGAAAAGCTCCTCTGATGGATGTGAGAGAAAGAAATCGCTAATGTTACCCTATGTACACCTGGTGACGCAGTCTGAAGAAGGCTGCAAACCTTCAGCATCGTATTTTCTGCGCTTAAAGAGCTCTCGCGGTTGTGCTCACAAATTTTGTGCTGCGAAGAGCCTTTGTGGCAAGAATCATGCCAAGCCGGTGGTGAAATGTGATGTGGGGGGTGGTTGACGAGATTCCGCTTTCCAGCCACAAATTTTATGTCTGGCAGATAGACCACTGCATAAACGACCGCACAAGTTAACACCAGCTGTCTGTCAAAAATAATGACATGGCTAATTTGCCCACCAACTGCGCAGCCTGTGCATGTGGCACATGATTTCAGCAGATTAAGATACTGGGACGTAGTGAATTAGCAGGGACAGTTGGGCGAGTTGGTTGAAGTTCATCTTTAAGAAAAGCGCGAAAAAACCACAACAGACAGGGAGGAGACAGGACGACGCGCTACTAGCAATTGAAGCTTTAAGCAAAAGCGAAGAAAGACATACACTCACATACAAAAAACAAGATAAAGAAAGCGATCACCGCAGAATGAATATGCATATAAAAAAGAAAAACCAGGCACGTTTTTGTCACCGGCTTAAGTTATATCGAGGTAATCTACCTCTCGGCTTGATAGCGCTACGGATGGACAGCTTATACGGGAAACACCCGCTTTAGAAATATGGGCGTCTTCAACAATTTCACGAGTCCTCTGAACTCGGTTCGAAAATAAGATAGAAGTTTCTTTAAACAATGGCTGACACCCACAGGCATGACAATGCGCAGATAAGTGCGAAAGCTTGTCAGTCTTCAAAGAACTTTCATAAGGTCTTTGAAGACTGACGGTCTTTGCGCGTCGTCCTGTCTCCTTCCTACCTGTCTGTTGTGGTTTTTTCGCGCTTTTCTTAAAGATATACTGGGACGTAGCAAGAACGCGTGGAAGTTTTGGAAGCTTTTATGATCAAAACGAAAGGAAATATCAATGTAAGTCCGGCCTAAATATCGCTTTACGGTAGAGAAATGTCTTTTTTGATAAGTAAGTTGCATTAGCACTTGGCGTGTTTGTTCGATCTGTTCGTGTGTCTTCTTTTGGGTATCCATTTCATGTTTCGCGCAATTATTTTCCTGCATAGCGCAATATTTGTGCAGGCTCAGTGAGGTCACTGTTCTCGTGGCAAGTCTCCCGGCCCCTACTTCTCTTGGCCCAAGCGAGGACAAAAAGTTTCGTCTGTCAGTCCCTCTCTTCTTATTCATTTCACAAACTGCGAATTGCGCAACAGTGTCTCCTCGAAAATTTTTGGATGTAGTGGAACAAAGCACATTCCTTCCAGTACCTCTAACCTCTAAATGACGAAGCTGGAAACAAAGGGCCAAGTTTAGAGTAAACATTCAACGACACAAGTAGCGTGAATGCGGACGTCTCGCTGGCTCTGTAAAAGCACTTCAGAAGCAGTAAGCACATGCACCCAATGGTAGTGCTTCCAAACATTATCTTCTATTTGTGTGACATTGCATGACTTTAGTATCAAACGCATGACTAAAGTTCACAAGCCGAGACGTCTGTAAAATAGATTGGGACGTCTATTTGGCAAACTTTCTGGCAAAAGCTGGCTCCAGAGAAATGATGACAATTTTCTCTAAAACACTGCTTCCCTATATCATACTTACTTGAATTTTCTTCGCCTAAACCCATAACAAGACAATTATTTTGAACCTCGAAGAGTTCCCAGTGTTTAGGTATCTGGAGATCATGACCTGCATGGATATGTCACGAATGTCAACATTGTGACGCATACAAAAAAAAGGTGACAGTCATTATTATACACTCCAGTTCATTTCCGTTGAAAGCACCACGCATCAATTGAAATGAAGTTGGCACAGCCAAACTATAATTATTCGTGTGTTTACAAAATTAAGAATTTTGTTATTACTTCCGTCATACCTGTTACGTCATAGCTGTAGTCATATTTTGAGGAATGCTGAATAGTGGCACTTACAAATGGTGTCACTATTTCATTACAAGTACTGCGAACTTGTTTCATAAACGGGCATACAATGCTTGCCCGTGAAAGAGGCACCACAAGTTACCGTAAAAAAGCTTAAAAGTATGCATGCCATAAAGGGGACGTTAGTAACGCTAGCAAGCCATCCGGGCGCTGTTGTAGCACGTTAATACTACGAGAAAGGAGGGTAAGGGTAAAGCATAGCACAGCCATGTATAGTATAATATAGCCAGAGGGTGGGAAAGGGAAGTGAAAATGAGGAGCACATATTTGAGGGGGGAGGAGGAGGGAAAGGAAAATAAAGAAAGGATGACGGGAGCGGACACCAGTGCACCGCAAATGAAGGTTTCCTTTCCTGTGATTGACGCCGGGCACGGTGCACGCTAGGGACGCTCGCACGCTCTTGCCCACGAACGTCAGCGTCGATAAACTGCAGGCGATTTGCCACTTCGCACTTCCTACAGCTTTCACGCTGATTGCAACTGCATACGCTTTTTTCATTCCTGTTGTCATCGCGCTGTTAGGATTGTTGAAGATCCAGAAAGTCAGTTTACGAAACCCGATATATCGCTTGATCAACAGGGAAGTTTCAGTGGCTGTCTTGTGAAAGTGTCGCAGCAAGCAGCTGCCTGGTCAGTCTGGTGGGCTCTTTGCAGCACACCTGGTGGGCTCTGGCCAGCCTGCTTCAAAGGAGCAACATGTGTTATTATTCTGGCAAATGTATATTTTTAGTGACCCTGTGTTATAGCCGTAATTACAAATCGGGAGTGGTATGAACTGCTAGTACATGGTCAGGTGATTTCTATTACGAATTGCGAATGCCGTAACAGTAGGACATGTATGAAAGTAATATTAAACAAAGACCCAAGTCACGAAAAGCTGAATCTGAGCAAAAAGTATAGTCTGTGATGCTTAGGAAAAGCGGTGTTATTTACACAAGCACGAGATTCGCATATGACTGTCAGGCTTGACGGAAAGAGGCGACAGTCATGTGGTCCTTGAGACATGTCTCAACCTGAGTTGCATTGAATGATCAATAACTTAAGGGTGTTGTAGAGTCTTACGCCCATCTGTACAAGGGCAGGAGTATGGACGCAATGAGGGTCACGTATTCAAGAATGAAGTAGACAGGCACTCGACTTACAGAAAAAAATGATGAATACTTCAGGCACAGAGGAACAATAAGCACGAGCAAGTAGTCAACTGCGTTCGTAGCGCTAAGTTTGTCTTTGAGGTTAACGAGAACCTCACCTGTTCCCAACCGGACTAGGATGTCTCGGTGGAGATAGGGCCAACAAAAAAGAAAACGCTGACATGCCATAAATTTGGTCTAAAGTTACTGTACCAGCGTGTTAATTGTTGCTGTTCAGGTAGCCGCTGCTGCAAACAGAAAATGTCATACGCCAACGTGCTAGGCAAGAAGAGCTCGTTGAAATGCCACTAACGAGGTCCTTCGACATTGCAACTTCGTTGAATGCGTAGTATCGAATAATATCCCTGCAATAGCGCGCGAAGTACAATTGAATGTAAGTAAATTGCGCATTGGGTATGACGTACAGCCTCGCCTTTGGCACTAACTAGACGCAATTAACCCCCGTCTTGCGTTCTGGCTGAGGCAATACAAAAGGGTGCCGCCTTTGGCAGTACGACTCGGCTCCCGGAGTGAGGAAGTTCCATTACGTCACACTTGAAATACCGGAATCGACTGAAAATTTTGTTATCAAAATACTTGGTATCATAAGCTCATCAAATTTGATACAACTTCGTCGTTGCAGAGTCCTCCTCTTTGGAGACCGAAGAAAATGCCAGTATGTTACTTTGCAGGGCTTTGGGTTTCACCAACAATTTCAGAGTTCACGTCGCTAAGAATAGCATGACTGAATTCAAATCGGCCTGTAGCAAGTGTATTCGCAATATGCTACCAAAAAATAACATAAAATAAAACAATAGTTCATATACACAGTACTTCGCTGGGAGCTGCTTTTCCAATGGTCGTACTGGTAACAGAGGCATTAGACATATGATTTATTGCTCATCACTTTTCATTTAGGATTTTGCTTGCAATTACCCTTTAATTTTCTCCACTCCGGTGCCCTGAGGTTTCGACCTAGCGCTGTAGGGTAAGACCCAATTCTCAAAGTCTGTTGCTTCTCCTAACCCAACGACTGTCAAACCAATGAGGTTTAGGGCTTCGAAGATTTGGGTGCACAATTAATAACCTCTCAAATATACTTTACGTCGCGCAGTATCCGAAAATTATGGCATAGATTTTGCCACCTGGAACAAACGTCTGAGGAGCAGAGGACATCACAAGGAATACAATCTAACGAAGTCGTACATTCACTGTGTTTAGAGAAAGAACGCTTGCGTGACACCTGTGCCTTATAATTTTGGTTCCTGCAACGAAGAGGCTTTACCAGGGGGCTTACCGTAGGTGCGCTGCTCATGTGCGCGAATTCATAAATACACCTCAGTCAGGGTGTTTCTTTAGGCTATGCATATTTTAGAACAAAACAAATGGAAACACCAAAACAGCTGCCCCCTTCGCAGTTGAAATCAACGGCATGCTACTAATACAATGTGAGTGCAAAGGTTATTTTGAAAATGAATAAAGGTCATCAGCTTGGTAAATTTTTATTATCAGGTCAAGCGCGGTTGTTTATACTTAATATAGTTATAGACAGTAAGAATTAATTACATATTAATTTTAGGAATACAAGCGTCGCTCGTTAATTCAGATATTCTCTATCCATATTAATGGCGGTGAGTGCACTTGGCGCGCAGTGAAAGCAGGCGCTCTGTAACGTGACACAGAAACGCCCTGTAAAAAAAACAACCAAGCTAGAGTGAATGCAAGAGGCGATAGGGTCCGGAAGAAGAAGGTGCCAAGTCAACTTGTAGCACTAGCACATTGTGTGTATCTTGCGTGTAACGGTTCGTGTTTGTTTGTTTCCTTTGCTCTTGTGCTCAAGAAACCCAAAATTTTCAAGCATTTCTTTTCACACCACAAAATCGCATTGAGGAGCCGCATAAGCAGCAGTTCCTTTTTCCAGATGAGGTGACGAGCAAGAAATTGCTTTGTGCATATTGATAGTTTCGGTAACGGCAGACAAGCAACGGATTACATGCCGGAAATGAGTCACCCGCAGGTGTACTTCATACGGCTTACTTTCACTGGCATTTTTCTGCGTCAGACCATCACTAAAATTATGAATATTATTTTTATCGTCATGTAATGTTTCCATCTGGTGCAACTGTGCTGCCGACTCTAGTTTGCTTCGGACACGATCGTGTTAATATTTTCCGGATCAGGCCTTTGAACTTGGCGATAGTTCCTTCAAATTACGCAGGGGTTTTGTGCTTGTCGACAGAGATGCAAAATTTTGGCGCCCTGCAACATTGTTTAGCAGAAAAGAGCTTTGAACCTCGCAGTAAAAATGTCATTCACGTGTTTTTTCTTAATTACCCCTTTCAAGCTAACAACAGCAGCAAAGTATTTCTGCATGAGATTAAATTCTGTCTGCAACGACAAGGCCTGCGATGGTGTTAGTCATTCCAAAATTATAATTAATATCTTAAAAAACCTGAATATATGCAGGAGGCAACTAACGACAGCCGCCAGCAAACGTACTTTTACTATCTTGTTTCCCTGAAAATTAATGCAGGTGTACTCGTCGTTTGGCCCATGCTAAAGTGCTTTTTCTGAGGATATAAGACTGAGCATTTTTGTTGTCCACGGGACAGGTAATATGCGGCAATTTTTTGCATGTGTACGTCGTCATCTAACAAGCTGAACTTACTTTGAATGATTAAGCGATGGAATATACACCTTTACTGGATATCATCTGCAACATTTTAAGAAATACCATGAAGAATGTGTGCGCTATGAGAAGGACCAGAAAAACACGCCGCTGTAATTTTGTGGTCCTTCTCTTCTTTGTGTGTGTGTGCATGCGCTGCCGTTCGTTTATTGAGCACAACCAAATAGTCCAAGTGGCAGCATTGTTGTGGCAATATGTACTCACGTCAACTCTTGAAATACTTGCACTGATTGTCTAGCAAATCTGTTTGAACGTGGTCGCAATGAACCAGGGAGGCTTAATTAACGGGGTTATGATTTTGTTCGTTTTGCTGAAATAACTTCCCTTTAGAACGTCCCGTGGTGTTAGCAGCGTTTAACAGCATGCATTGCGTTGTTGCAAGTAATTGCGAGCACATATGCTTCCGGCTCACTCACCTTCCCCAGGATTCTTTTTGAGCGTCCTATGAACGTATGAGATACAGATCGCTACCGGATAGAGACGCCTATGGTGCCTATCATATAAGAGGATATCCCCTATCGTCACCGAGGGTGGTAATTTATTCTACAGTCAGCGTAGTGCAAGGCTTAGCTTTATCTCAACCTGCTTATCTACGGAATCACAGCGGAAAAAACGTATGCTGCAACATTACTCTCGATATTAACGGCACGTGAACACTCCCTGCAGTAAGTCAAATGCTTTCCACCATTGCTTGTTTTTTAAATGAGAAGCATTCCTTAGCGATCTTCGGCGACTAGGAGCGCATCTATCTACCTATCCGCCTACGACTTTGTGCTCTCATGGCCGTTTGGTTAATGGGATGTATACCAAAATAGACGTGGCATAATGTGACTGTATCACACATATATGACCGCTCACATCATGATAATCTTGACATGCATGTCATAAAAGGCATGGTTTATTTGCCGCGGTCCTGGCGCTCTTGCAGCCGTTTCGTTAACTTGATATATCCCAAATGTGCATGCCACGACAAGAGTGTATGGCGAACATAACTTACAATTCTTAAGGTGCAAATATTGACAAACATGTCATGGGTGACATTATTTACATGGCGCGGTCATAGGGCGCTCGCGGCCATTTCGTTCAATGGATATGCAACAAAGCTGGTATTCCGTGACGTCACTGTATGACGAAATATATGACAGGTGGTAACATGACAATAATTACATCCCTATCATGTGCGCCATGACTTACGTGCCACGCTCATGGTGAGGGAAAAAACAGCGCGAAATTCTTACATGACGCACAAGATGAAGAAGGCACGGCAACAGCGCTGTTCTGGTGCCTTCTTCAATAATGACTTGCATGACATTTGCCCCATCGCTTACGTGCCACGCTCATGGTGAGCTCATGGTCGTTTACCTTGCTTGATATACACCAAAATTAGTGTTGTGTAACGTGACTGTCTGGCGAACATATATGACGGGTGATAACAGGAGAATAATGACACGCTTGTCACGTATGTCATGACACGTTCATGCGACGCTTGCTGTCGTTTCAATCATTTGATGCGCTCTAAAATTGATTTAGGGTGACGTGACTGTAGAATGAACATATATCACAGGTGGTCACATGAAAATTATAAATTGCATGTCATGCATGGCAGGATGTACATGCCACGCTCAGCGTGAGCTCGCGATCGTTTCGCTTGCTTGACATACGCCAAAATTGGTATTTACGACATGACTGTATGAGTAACATACATGACAGGTGGTTACATGAAAATATTTAAATGCATGTCATGTGCGCCGGGACCTAAATGTATACCGCTCCTTGCTGGATGCTTCACATTACATCGATTCCCCGGGTGCGCGAATGTGCCGGATTTTTTTATTGGTGATACTTCAATACGAGTTTATTGAATTAACCAAGTACTTCGCTGCATATTAGACATATGTTAGTGCATGATATCAAAGCTTGCGCAAGCAATGCTGCAAACGTCCATGCTTTCTGCTTTGGGACGTAGCACGGTAAAGTAGTTCTGACAGAGCAAACGAATCTCCTCCTTTGTAACGTGCTCTTCAAATATGGGTGCTCTTCAAATTTTATCGCCCCAGAACAAAGCGAAAGTACGACCCTCAAAGCAAATTTCTATGGGTTTACGTGACAACCGACTACGATGCGCTGCAATAATTAACATTCGGAATCTGATAATATATGAATTCATACTTTGATTTTACCTCAGGGTTTGCTGTGCACTAACTTTAGCGCTTTATATTCAGCTGCTCCTCTATTACTACATACCAGTGCGACAAACTAGTAGAGTTAGCTTTCTGTAGTAGCTTTCTGCTTTCTAGTTTATGGAGAACTTATGACTACCAACTTCCCTAAGCACTCTCTGCATCGCGGTGTCTCATGTTGCTACAGTGCATGCTCCATCGCATGCGTCTTTCCGAAAAGTTTCTCTCTTAACGGCGCCAAGCATATCTACCTTTCCAAGACAGAGATGGCAACATTAAGCTCTTGCCGGACGGCAACTACACAGTACACACTTCACACAATTCTCCTGACTGATATACCACCCTTATTCCTACTCTGGTTTTTCCCCATTGTAACATAACTTTTTGTGGACACGTTTATAGAAGATGGCGCACGGGCATTAAATCGGCCATAATTTTTGCGGGACCTCGTTGTTCGACCGCGCGCAGACATCGATGTTGTTCTGTTCATGCTCAAGCCAAGAAGCAAAATTTTGCGATTATATGACGCTAAGCATATTGTCAACGCACCTACCGAAGCCACTTATTTAATATCATGCGTCAAAAAGTCCTTGATACCGACTAATGTGTTAAAAAAGATAATCAACTTTGGGGAATCTACCGCTACAGCGGGGAAAGTTTCCGCGGTCTAGGAGTGTTTCGTAAGAAATTATTTACCGCAAGTATCAGTTCATCACATCAATGGTCTATGCCTTTGTGTAGAATTATATCGGTTCGCATAATTGGACAGTAAAATGAGAAATTGGTATCCTTACGTTTCAGCCTGAATAAAACCGTTGCCTTGCCTGTCGACTTTATTGGACCCCAGGAACCCTGCCTGAAAAACATGTTGATAAATTGTAACAGACTACTGAGCATTACCGGAACAGACATTTCGCTTATCGATGGAAATTGCCTGCACACGCATAAAATCTGCAGTAGAAAATCTTCACAATAAGAATAGGTTATTTGTTATTAAAAAATGTTCCATGATGATAATATGGAGAAAGTGGACCCAAAAAAGAACGACTACAAAAATTACACCATCTCCCGCTAAAGGGAACCATGTGTAGATGCGAAGCAGCGGGCGCTAACGCTTACACTGGCGGCGGCGTTGACGCTGGCGCTCATCGCAGCGTTGCGAAGGAGAGAAAACTCGGGAGGCGCAAAGCAGGCAGTGATGGAGCAGTGTTTCCTACTGGAACATGCCAATCGCTGCTAATGGGCAATTAGAGACAGAAGACTCCGACTGGACACAGAGACCCGCACTCCGCTTTTAGATGTGAAGCATCTTATGGCGAAGCTTAATCCGGTGGTGGTGGTGGTGGTGGTGGTGGTGGTGGTGTGCCGCGTGCCCACCCTTACTGCGCATGCGCAAACAGTTAAAGAAAAAAATAAAAATAAAAAAACCTCCTCTCCCCCTCTCTCTCTCCTCTAGGCATCCCCTCCCCACGGCAACCACACCCTCACTGCGCATGCGCCTCCCCTTCCTCTCTCCCCTCTTACACTCCCCCTCTCTCCATCCCTACCCGCGGCGTCTAACTCCCCCTGCGCATGCGCGTCCCCCCCCTCTCTCTCCTCTCCTACGCTCCCCCCTCTCTCCTCTACGCATCCCTGCCCACGGCGTTCACACTCCCACTGCGCATGCGTGTCACCCCCTCTCTCTCCTCTCCTCCGCTTCCCCCTCTCTCGCCTCGCGACGCCGACGCAGGCAGCGTCTGCTAGCGAGTTTCTTGGTTGAAAAAACCGACTGCTCGCGCTGCACAACCGTTCACTGGCCATCCCGTATATATGGCAATGGATCTTGACCTCCAAGGTGGTGCCGGTGGAAGATTTCTCCTGTGCGTTGTTGAACAATAAAAATTCGCAGCGTGCGCGTTAACTAAAAGCGGAGTGCGGGTCTCTGTGTCCAGTCGGAGTCTTCTGTCTCTCATTGCCCATTAGCAGCGATTGGCATGTTCCAGTAGGAAACACTGCTCCATCACTGCCTGCTTTGCGCCTCCCCAGTTTTCTCTCCTGCGCAACGCTGCGATGAGCGCCAGCGTCAACGCCGCCGCCAGTGTAAGCGTTAGCGCCCGCTGCTTCACATCTACACATGGTTCCCTTTAGCGGGAGATGGTGTAATTTTAGTTAACGCACACGCTGCGAATTTTTATTGTTCAACAACGCACAGGAGAAATCTCCCACCGGCACCACCTTGGATGTCAAGATCCATTGCCATATATACGGGGTGGCCAGTGAAAGGTTGTGCAGCGCGAGCAGTCGGTTTTTTCAACCAAGAAACTCGCTAGCAGACGCTGCCTGCGTCGGCGTCGCGAGGCGAGAGAGGGGGGAGCGTAGGAGAGGAGAGAGAGGGGGGTGACACGCATTCGCAGTGGGAGTGTGAACGCCGTGGGCAGGGATGCCTAGAGGAGAGAGGGGGGAGTGTAAGAGGGGAGAGAGGAGGGGGAGGCCCATGCGCAGTGACGGTGTGGTTGCCGCGGGGTGGGATGCCTTGAGGAGGGGGAGAGGAGGTTTTTATTTTTATTTCTTTAAAGGGTTTGCGCATGCGCAGTAAGGGTGGGCACGCGGTACACCACCACCACCGGATTAAGCTTCGCCATAAGATGCTTCACATCTAATAAGGCCCCCTTTACGCGCCGTACGTAATAATAGCTAAGAGCAGTTCAGATACACAGAGTACGGTGGGCAATAGCTGTTTTTCCGCATTAGCTATAATTCGGGATTACAAGGAGTATTATAGTAGACATATAGGAAGGGTTGTGGGTCAGTGAAGTTAAATATTACAGTGTAGGTGACAAGAAATACTCAGCATGATCAGGAAATACGTATATATGACAACAAAAAATAGCATAAATCATGGGATGCGCAATGTAACGTTTGAATTAAAAAAAATTGTGGGGGCCCTTAAGCTTCGCCACTAAGAGTTAAACACGATAGCGATACCCCGTCCCTAGTCCATACTTCAATGACTTAGTACATACTATGTAATAGGCAGCATGCTTTAAACTACGAGCAATTATGCGCGTGAAATGTTTTCCAACTTGCTATATGCCCACTACGGGGTCTTAAGGGAATACGCGCAGTAACATGTGTGCCTTTTGAATTGGGTGGCTGTCTTTAAACCACGATGTCGTCGTGCCATTCACATGTTCTGACGCCCGATGGCAATGTACGCTTGTACCACGCAATATTACTGCGACGCGTGTATACAGGACGCGTTTGTTTATAAAGCATGAAGTTATTTTCACTGCATTTCCAAGAAGAGGAAGTTATTTTTGTTGTATTCCCAAGCAGATGCGTGGCTGTGTGGTGGAACACCTGCTTGCCACGCAGACGGTCTGGGTTCGATCCTCCCTCGCCCCAAAAGTTTTTATTATTTATTTTATTTGCATCTTTGTACTTCCAAGCAGAGGAAGTTATTTTTGCTGTATTTCCAGGGAGACGCGTAGCTGTGTGGTAGAACACCTGCTTGCCACGCAGACAGCCTGGGTTTGATCCTCAGTCGGACCCGGAAATACAGGATCTACATAATTGCAATAATTAATAGAGAGTTATAATTGTTCGGCCAGCGCAATAAGCACCACCTCACTTGAATATCGAGTACGAAAACCATACTGGAATGGCGAGACGATGTTAATTTTTTCGAGAAATTGTTATGGTTATCGCAGTGAACTTTGCAATCACTTAGCTAAAGAACTTGCACAGACAGAGCAATGATTGGAGATAAAAAAAGCAGTCCCATTTCGTAAAGTTTGAATAATAGTGCCTTGTTCATTTCTGTTTAGTCGGCTTGACACATACATCATTGCCATTTCTTATGTAGAATGAAGAAAACAAAATATAATTAGTGTGCGAAAAAGCCCAAACTCAAGCGAACTTGACAAATAAGAAAAAAATGAACCACAGTAAAGTACCTGACGTATATTTAGGCTTTTGCTGCGCATGTTTTCCGCTCAGCCAAATATAAAACATTTCATGCGCATCCCATGTTTCAATAAAATGTTATGTATACATAGATTCAGCATTTCAGGGCCACTGCAGCAGTAGGAACAGTTAAGAAGAAACAGCTCCGACCGACAGGTCGTTACCTCGAACTGGCAAGAAAGCCTCGCGAATAGTGAGTATAGGGGAAAGGGGGGGGTGGCGGCTCTTGGTACACGCGTTAAGAATCATTTTAATTCTGGTATTCGTGACGTGCTAGTGCAGCGTAGATTCTCTTAGATGGTCCTCTGGGCCACTTTTACAGCAGAGCTCTTAAGCTTTTCGTTGTGCCGTGTGGAGTCAGAAGAAAAATGTTATGATCGTGATCGTCGTCTGCCGTCTGGCGCGATGCTGGTTACATTATAGCGCGTTGCCTTCGTAATCTGCTTCTTGCTCCCCGAACATGTTCGTCTGGCCTATTAGCTAATTAGCTCGGCGGTAGACATAGCTACTACCCCAAGACATGCTCAGATCAAGCTAATTAAGGCAAGTCGTGCTAAGACCGAGGTGATAAGCCGCACCTTCCTAAGAACACGCTAATCGCGACCCCAGTAATCAGCATGACGTTAATTTCAAGGAAGCTAAATTATACGTCCTAGTTAATGCATAGCTAATTGGTAACATGTTCATTAATAAAATATTATTGAAATCCATGCTAATTAAGGCTTCTCTAATCACGCATAAGCCTATAACGCCAACTTAATCAATATCATCGTTATTAAAGCCATGCTAATTAGCGCCTAGTGAATTAGGACCTTTCTAGTTCAGACAAAGCTAAATAATGCCATGAAAACTTAAATCGAGCTGTCGCCGATTTCACTCCAAAGCAGACTGATCAGACCGAGTAGACTGAGTAGATGTTGAGCAACGTTAAAAACTGCAAGAAGCTAGGTGCCTCTAATAATGACTATAGCTTTGCACCACTAGGGCAAGCTCATCAGTTTCCAGAGCACGCAATGTGTCATGAGCCCTAAAGTCTGCTCAGAAACATTAGGCCCCAGTAGTACGTCGAAGAAAGTCGAGTCAAAATCATCTCACACGCGAGCGCATCTAGCCGCCTGCGAAAGTACGATGGCGGCACATGGGCTTCGAGCAGCTGGCAGGCGAACGCAGTGAAACAACAGTGACTCGCCGCCCTCCGGCGGTTGCATCGCGAAACGCGGACCGAACGACTGCTGGCAGGATGCAGCCTCCATACGTCACAAACCCTCTCACTCTCACCGTATAGCACAATGCGCCCGCTTGCTTTTACGAACGCCCGCTAGCGTTGCAACAACCACCGCCAGGCACGCGCTCCCAGTATTGCGTTTCATTTGCAGAACACTGTAGGCTAGCTGAAGCACTAGTGCTGTTATGCACGATGAGTCATGTTTAAAAATTCGCGCTGGCACTGTACATCAGATGTGGATACCAGCAATTGTGCTCGCTGCTGTCGTTCTGCTATTGAGCTGGAGACCTGGCTACTTTATTCTTAGTCCGCCAACGAATTCTCCTGAGGTGCTGTTACTCAGTATTCTCGACCCCCCACAGAGCTTTAAATGGGCGTACCCTGGGAACTTGCGCCCAAGAATTTGCTAATATAACCTCATGACTAGCTCACTGCATTATTCAAACAAGATTGAACACCAGCGGATGATGGGGAATTCACGCAATTAAAAAAATTATGTAGTTGCACTCAACCTGAAAGGTGCAGAAAATTCGGAGCAGTGATTCGCCTGTCCGTCAGAAACGACCTCAAGGAGCGTGCGTTGAGGGGCTGGCTGGTATGACATTATTATGTGAACTCGAACTGCACTTAGGACAATACACCACAGTAAAAGCCGAAAGGACGAACGTGGCCTGTGAGCATCGCTGAAGGATTTCCGTTTCTTCAGGGAAGCTCGCGTTTACAGACAAGCTCGGGGGGTCCTAGCCTTATAGACTGCTAGACATCCATGGCAGGAATAGAAACCTCAATTTGTAATGCATTGGTGCCATATTCCCCCCCTCCTTTCCAACCATCACTCTCACATCAACTCTCCTCACCCTCATTTCTCTTTTCCGCCCAAATATTACACAATACTAAGCATGGTTTTGTATGATCTACCCTCTAACTCCTCCTCAACCGTACTTCCCTTTCACACCCCCGTCCTTAATTGGCCGTGCTTTACGCGGTTTTGTCTGCGCGACGCCAAGCGAAGACATGAGATTACATGTTCTCTTCCTCCTCTCACTGCCTCCTCCTTATCCTCACATCGCTCCTCCTCAGCTTCGCTTCCCTTTCCCGCCCCTGTGGTACACATGGCTGTGCTACAGATGACATTATCCTAATTTAATCATGGTGATTTGTTTGTGCATTTCGGGGGGCCCATACTTGAGTTCTTCTATTCTGCCACGCGATTCGCACCCCAATCAATTCATGTGGCACTCCATGACCCTCGTTGTTGGACTGAGACTCCGTGCCGGTATAAATGTTAACTGTTTTGGGCTACGCAAATTCAAAGCTGCGGGTTTTATTTTCCGAAAAAAAACAACTCAAGTTCTATATTCAGAAGCTGCATCAAAGTTATGATATATATATATATATATATATATATATATATATATATATATATATATATATATATATATATATATTAATGTGTGCGTGTTGCATACTCAGTACTCAAATCGTCCACACTGTAGGCAGAAAGTATTGCGAATAATGTAACGATTAACATGCAGTTCGCTACTGAAAGTTAACTGAACGACGCAGTGGTACCTAGCAGGTAAAGAGATCAGTAAATTTTCTTATTGCAAATTACACCTCGATAAATTACACCACCCTCGATAAAAAACAAGTTTAGAGATTTACTTCAAACTTTTCAGTTATAGTTTTATCTAGTAACAAGTACTCATTCACAATCTTGTGGATAATAGTAACAATTGCGCAATAAGAAAATACTAAATTATAAAGAAATCTACGAGACGCGGTTGTATCACCCATTGTCATCACTAAATGAAAGATTGGGCATATGAAAATTCGCTTAGTAGGAATGCAATGAACACAGAAAGCTTTGTAATGAGCTACGATATTTGCAATAAAATGCAGAATTTAAGAAAATGAGTTGTGATAAAAACGGGAAATATTAAAATCTGCACATTAATTTTCAGACTATTCCCCACAATATACTGTGTTATCATTCGTTTCAAATTATCGTAGCTGTACATGTTGGCGTAACAAATTACTCATAATTGCTCCATCAATACTTATTACGGTAGAAGTTGTGGTAGTTAGCGGAGCTGTAGAAAAATAGCTTTTATGATGCTAATGATCTTTCAGAGTTTAAAAGTATTAAAATGCGTTCAATACGTCTAAAAGTCATCAGAACTTGATGTTGGGCCGTCATTGGAAGCATTACGTTTTCCTTAGATATGAGCGGAAGCAGCCTGCTATATCTCTGGCCTGTTTAGCATCGCACATCTGTCTAGCGTGCAGTTTGTGATGGTTTAATATACAGACAAGTTGGGTTGTAGCCAGGAGCAAGATGTCTTTTAAGATGCCGTTTGTGAAGATGTTAAGTGCGCCGTTGTTCAGATCAGTTAATTGACATTGAGATTTTGTAAACCTTATTAACGGAAGCTATAAGGCCTACATATATAATTTTAGCTTTAAGGGCACGTTGGGCCACCCTATAGCAATGCAGCGGATCGTTTTTATTGCGATAGCAATTATATGAACACTCTCGGTTGATTTTCGCCGTCGCCGTCCTGTCCGGGATATGTAAAAGTATTTATATATAAAAAAAAGGCATCAAGAAAAATTTATCAGTAGAAAAAAATATGTTATAGCACCTGACCGGGCATTCAAACCACGGACCACTCGCTCTGCAGCCCGCACCGCTAGACAACACAGCCACGAGCCTTGCTTCTACCCGCGTTATAACGGCGAGCTTTTTTATATCCACCATTTACCGCTTGCGTTAAGCAGATCTCGGAGGAGCTTGAGCGTGTTTTCTATCACGCAACGCTACTACATTTTCTTTCAAATTAAAAACTACCCTTTTACGCGCACGAAAAAGTGGCCCTCTCCTGTACCCACTCATGATGCAGAAGGAAAAAATTACACCATCTCCCACTAAAGGAAACCATGTGGGCATGCGAAGCTGCGCTGGTGTTCACTTGTGTTTCCAATTGTTGTTTTCATTTGTATGTTTCCGTGTATATTTGATTTGTGTGTGAAGTTGTCTATCAGCGGTGCTGCTTAGGCTGCTTGCGCTGCTGTCACAGCTTACGTTACCGATGCCGCTATAACTGGCGCCAACGTTGACATCCATAGCGCCGTTGCGAAGGAGAGTGCAACGGAGCGAGTGCGCGTCGCATTATATACGAGTGCACAGCTGCACCGGAGAGACAGAAACGGGAGAGGAGAAGCGAAGCTGAGGCAGAGCTCACGCCACCTCCTATTTCATTCAATAGTATTAAAAATTAAAAATGTTTCTAATGATTTTATATCTACCTACGACAAACTCTCATGATATAAGGTCCACATGTAAATGCCCTTCTGATAATTTCGTACGCATTACTGAATTAACATCATTCAGTTTCGGTTCGGCATATTGGCGCGAGAAGGCTGGCGGGGTCTAAAAATGCTCATAATGTTTTAAGAGATCAACATAAAAATGTCACTGTTCAGACAAATCTTTTTTGGAGGGTAGAGACATACCTCACACATGTAGAAAGCAGGTTGTATTGCTACGAATATATAAGTTGTGGAGAAACCAACTTATCCAGCTAGTTATTGCGTAAACGATACTTTTTTGTAGTTTTGTAAAAGGTATACCATCTCACTATTTTACTGGCACTTCAGCATATGCAACAGCTATCAATATAGCAAGGAGTCGGGTACATAAATTTTCGGGAAAAGAAGCAAATTCAAGCACTGTTTTTTGCACGTACGTTGTCTTAGGTCGATACCTCTGTAAAAATAAAAGATAAGTGAGTTTTACACTTTTGTTTAACAAAGCTGACAATGTTGATTAGTAAACACGTGAAAAAAATAAATTATTTATTGTCCGCCAATAATTAAATAAGACATTGATGAATATTTATTCTCTTTATTGACTCAAAGCACACACTGCAGCCCCGTAAGAGGGCTATTGCAGGATTGGCAATATACAATTTTAGTGAAAGGAAAAAAAGAATAAAAATGGGAAAATGGCAAAAGTGAAACAATAGCGATATTTTTGCGAGTGAAAAACAGCGCTAAAAAGACGAGACATGAACGGACACAAGATCATCTTCTCGTCCCATCTTTTTAGCGCTGTTTTTCACTCGTGCTGATCAACCAGCCAGCCCAAATGTATACCTTACTGATATATTATGGCTTAGCGATACATAATGCTTTTCAACAATGCGTAAATGTGAATGGATCATTACTACTTGACATAGAGTTCATTGTCATGAGATACATATTTTTGACAGTGTTAGCTAGATCGCTAATATATATTGTCACAGTTGGTCTCATTAATAGTGAATCACTAGAAGTGGCAACAGCGGGATAGGAAAGAAGAGAAAAAGAACGTGCAGTGCTCGTTCACGTTCGCTGCGCAGCCCGTCTGAATGAATCGTTTATAAACCGCGTAACAATACGGAATAACAGTTCTAATTGTTATACAAATTTGCTTGACCAAAGTAAGCTGTCATTTTTGTCTGAGTTGCTTCAGTGCTGTAAACAGATCCGTAAGGTTCTTTTTGTTATTCATACGAAGTAATATTTGCGTGAGTTTGCGGCTGATGGCTTACCTTAAAAGTTTTCGTTCCTATTATCTCAATATAGCGTGCAGAACTTGGCTTTTCGCTTTATCTTCATTTTAAAAACGGAAAAAAGACTGCGGCACGTGAAGAACATCTATCTTGTGTCGTTATTCTCTCGTTGCGTTTTTCTGCGCTGCTCTTACCATAAATACTTGAATGTGTATGAGTATTTGAGGTTTTCCAGAATGTAAATGCGTTTAGTCCAACGGGGAGCTTCCTCCCCCCTCAAGAAAGAAAAATAACACTAGCGGTTACCGAGTGCTAACTGAAGCAGTTCTACACAATTAATTTGATCCTGGTAACACATCTAGAACATTACTGCGATGTCCCCGCGGTAACATTGCATCAGCGCACCCCTGGAGATCTACGATACTTATGCTTCATAGTCAAAGGTTTAGAACCCCACCAGCACAGGCCTTGCTGGAGCGCATGAATAAAGTGACCAATTCCGAAATAAATTTTGCTCTTAATGTGTTCTCTATTCCACATACTGATGTGCTAGAGCCTTATATTGCGTTCACATTCAAGAAGCCCGAGAATACATGTCATCTATTTGCACTTACAACGAGTGGCGGATCTCCGTAAAAACAATGTAGCATCGATGGTGTATTGTATATGGTATTCCGAGATAGAAATCAGAGACAGCTAATTTATGCAGGTTTTATTGTAAAACGAAGCTCCAGATAAGATGGTGAAATATTTAGAGAGGGCGGTATGGGCTTCAGAACACTTACAGACTGTGCTAATGAATAACTAAGCAGTGTAATTATATATTTTGGTAGTGATCATTAATTCAATTCCTGCAATTTTTCTAGTTTTAGTTATTGAACTGCTTCAAACACCTTTACTACATTCACAAGAAAGCCCCTAGTGTCACTGCAAAGAAAAACCAATTATGTATAGAATTTTTCAATCTAGTGGCCGCTACGAAATAAAAAATGCTAATGAGTCAAGAACAAAATAGATCTTCAACTTTTCAATGGACGCAGGCACCGGGGACATTTCTGGCCTAATCGCACGGTTGTAAAACGGCGTTCTACATCATAATACCCATTGCAAAGTGCGTATTGTATCGTTTTCTCGTGATGCGACATTCTCTGCATGCGTTACTAGCGTATTTCTACAATCTCTGTATGTGTTGCTTGATTTTAAGTTAGTGAGTACGGTGTACCGTAAGCTTATTTATTGAAGTGATGTGGCCATTACTGATTCCGACATCCATTATCTTTTATATGTTACTGTTACCCACCGAAAATTTTATTGCCAATTTTAATTCAAATAACTTCCTTAACACTTTTCAGGACTTACCTCACCAGCCTTCTCATAGTAGGGCATAAAATGAATATAGTAAGGATCACTCGTAAGCAAATATTTAGACGACCAGCAAACATCCTTGGCATTCTTTCCAAACGAATTTTTGGCTGCGATGAGAAACAATCGGCTGTTGTTTTGCTGCAGCAGCTGCGAAAATGGATTACGCCACAGAAATAAAAGAGTAGTTTATAAAAAAAGTCACAGTTTCGCCACAAGGCGAAGCAATGAATGCGATAGCAACAAATTGTAATGTCAAACGACAAAAGGCAAGTAGGTCGAAACGTGTAGCGCGCTACTCACGCACACATGACGCACGAAAACAACACGCACAGGACGATAGCGAACTAACAACGTTCACAGCTCGACACGCTTTTCAAAGAAAAACGATGCACCAAACGTATTCAGAGGTACAGACGAGCGCGAACTAACAAGTGTCACAGTTGTTACTTCGCTGTGTTTGAAAAGCACGTTCTTTTCGCAAACGGGGGGACTGCCGCTAGCGAAGTGACCTTCGTGCGCTCGGTAACTACGACGCAGTCAATCCGGCTAAAGGCCAATTCTCCCCCCACCTGGAAAAAACGCACGCGTCGGAAACATTTTTCTGAATTAATTTTCTTTGTGGCTTTTATACATGTATATATATATATATATATATCTATATATATATATATATATATATATATATATATATATATATATAAAGGAAGGAATTGTAAACTTAAGGGCTCGTTTGCTTTGTTAAACACAGTATTAGTGAGAACTAACAGACAAAGATGCCAAGGAAAGTATAGGGGAAGCTATTAGAAGTAATTGTAAATGTGAAGAAAGGAAAGTGGACGAAAAGATAACTTGCCACCGGCAGGATCCGAACCTGCGACCTTCGAATAACGCGTCCGATGCTCTACCACTGAGCTACGGTGGCGGTCATCTCCCCGTCCACTTTATAGGGTATATATGTGTACTTAAACGTGGGAGCGTCAGTCAGCGCCGCCTGTTGCCATTACGGCGAGTGTGGAACACTCTTTTTTGCCTGTAGGCGTCACGTAGGACGTGATCTATACATATATATATATATATATATATATATATATATATACGGTACATGACGGCGACGGTGACGGCGAGAACCAGCCGAGAGTATCCATATAATTGCTATCGCAATAAAATTACGAAAAAGCTGCTTCGTATCCGCATAAAAATGTGCGAAACTCACTACAGCAGGCTATGTATATGACTGCGAGAGACTTTTAGTCGTTGGTTTAAACGGATTTCGCCATACGCACTAGGAAAACGACGTGCACTATTGCAAGGATTCGTCCATTCAGTTAACAGCTTCCTGTGTCCATTCTCAAAGCACCATAGAAATTATTTTATTCTCCCACCGGGGTATTAGAAAACACTTCCATAAGATGTTAGTCATTTTATATAAAGATCCTTACGACGCTACAAAAAACGCTAGAATTTGCGCGGGTATCGGTTATTCAAAGGTGAGTGGGAAAACTTTTTTTTTTGTGATATTTGAAACTAGAGTACAGTAGTTACTGTAAATTCCAAGGTAAGGATGCTATGACGCTTGTCATGGCATCCTTACCTCTAACTATCTTGTCGGATCTCTCATGTCTATTCAGTCTTGATCAGTCTTATTTATGTGCTCTTCTCAGAACGTCCATATTACTCTTAATGCTTTCAGGTATTACAATGCACCCTTATCATTCATTATGTTACCTTATTCATTGTTATCTATACATAAAACCTTCTCCCAATTCATTCATGTCTATAAATTTGCAATTATAATTCTCCATATATGTCTTGTTCTGCCTTTATTTCGTCGATATCATTGTTGACAATCGGTTTCCATATTTCAGGTTACCAAGTTTCCTTATACCTTCGTCTAAGACGACTCGAAGGCGCAAGCGATGGTCATAACCATAGGAGCTGGGGAGGTCAGGCTAGTTTTGCTACGGCACCCCATGTTTTTAGGGCTAGAGCCTTTGTTGATTAATTGGCTTGTGAGGACGATCGCTTGCCTCACATGACTTGGGGATGACGCCGTACGGTCATATACCACGTTCATGGGACGTGCGTTAATCCCAAGTGGTTAAGGAGCACTGGTATATATGTTTCGTTTTCTGCTGAAATAATAGCTAGTGATTCAAGTACCACGGCTGGAAGCCTGATTTGTTTCAGTGTACAACGGCATGTGCTTAAAGCGCTTAGTCGCAGATCTGCCTAAGATAGAGCGGAGTTCGAGGCCAGGCGTGCGTTTTATGTAAACACAGCTGGTCACCTGAACAATGGCGCACCGCAGGGTATGGTATCACGTGCACTTGCGAACCCCATTCCAGAGCGGAATAGAGCGAAAGGAAGGGGGCACGATAGCCAGCACAAACCCGTGACCTAGGTTCTTGTTGGTTGTTTAGAATGGAATGGAAAAAGAATACTTTATGCAGGTCCATCGCGGCGTTAACTAGCACGTAGCGGGCCGCTCCCACGTCCGGACAGATAGGCCTCGCCCCTCCACCAGGACCTAGACCCGTTCCACTGCCCATAACTCTGGCAAGGAATGCTAGGAGTGGTGGTCTCACTCCATACTTATAATCCTTCGAAAGTCACTGCAATAGCATTGTGTTGCGTACGGAGAATTTTAAGCGCGTTTCAGTATACAATGCAGATAACGAGCAAAGCATTCAGGTGAGAGCCTTGTGTGTCTCATAAATCAAGTGGTTCTCGAGATTTCGTGGGACCCGGCGAGATTTCGCAAAACCTTCCGCGGCACTGCCAGATTTGGCGAGACCCGACGACAATTCATCAAACGTTAAAAATGTAAACAAACACGCAATGCCTGCGTGTAAGTCTAAGCGCTGTCACAGCGAAAGCCGCAGAAGCGGCCATCCTTAACCCGCCGTAAACTCTTTTTGGATGACTGCTACAAGTGTACTTGCAAGGTATCCACTATATCATAAAACATAATTCTGCGAAGTAAAGGAAGTACCCGCTCTGCCATTATTCATCCTTCTGCGAGAAACGGGTTCCAATAACACATCTCTAAGGCTTAATTGTTATTGATATTGCCGCGCCAAAAGTGTGCAGAAAACGAAGACGATGTGCGCTCCGACAGTCTCGCGGAACGAGACATTTACCGAAGAAGACGTGCTTGTGTTTATGGTTTCGCTTTGGCTGCTCCATAAAACGGGCCGCTTGTCCTTGTGACAAAAATCTCGGTATTCTGTTTACGGTGTACCGCGACACCGTTGGAGGTGCTGGACTGCAAGCCTGCCTGATGCTCCACACTCTATCTGGGAGCCGTTCATCGAGCCCTGACACGCCGTCACCTGTTACGACTCCGGTGCACTGCTTCAGTCGCCGGTAGCTGGGCCTCGCTCCTGAGCTGACCTCCTTGGAGGAACCGTCAGCCAAGCATTTCGTACCACTGACAATGGCCAACATCAGCCAGCCAAGGTCGTACACGGCAGCTCCACTCCGAATCCGGCACAGGTAACACTTCTTCAGCCACTTGTACCTGATCGCTTCAGTGGTGCCCCACATGAAGACGTTGAAGATTGGTTTACCATTACGAACGGGTTGCCGACATTAATCAGTGGAATGTTCAAAAAGAAGCTCACCCGCGCGTACTTCACTCTCGATGACAGCGCTCACACGTGGCTTGAGAATTGAGAAGGCCGGATATTGACATGGAATGATTTTCGGCAGCAGCTCATTGACACCTTTGCTAGCGTCGACCGCCGAGAGCGTGCTCAGCAGTTGCTCGATTCAAGAATACAGAAACCTAATGAAACCACGTTACTTCTCGTCCATGGACTGAAAGAGTGGATATTGGCAAATTGAAGTGGACCCCAGGGATCGTGAAAAAAACCGCTTTCGTGATGCCAGACGGACTGTTCGAATTTAAGGTCTTACCATTCGGCTTATGCTCCGCGCCTGCCACTTTTCAGCGCCTCATGGATACCGTGCTTTCGGTACTTAAGTGGAAAACCTACCTAGTATATCTTGTCGACGTAATTGTCTTTTCTGCAACGTTTGACGAACACCTTGAACGGCTGCAGGTGGTTTTGCAGGCCATACGGTCCGCAGGCCTGACGCTCAAGCCGGAGAAGTGTCATTTTTTGCTTTGAGGAACTACACTTTCTCGGCCATGTCGTCATCTACGCAGCAGTTCGTCCAGATCCTGAGAAAGTTGCCGCAGTCGCACAGTTCCCTATGCCATCAAACAAAAAGGCTGTCAGGCGTTTTCTGGGCCTCTGCGCGTATTATCGGCGGTTTATACCAGATTTTGCACGCATTGCGTCGCCCTTAACTCGCCTCAGGAGAGATGACGTTGCATATGTTTGGGGCGAGGAACAGGAAGCTGCTTTCAATGATTTGCGGCAACGTCTACACACGCTTCAGTTCTTGCCCATTTCGATGAGACAGCCCCTACAATGCTCCATACTAACGCCAGCAATGTTGGCGTCGGAGCTGTGCTTGTGCAGCGCCAGGAAGGCGAGGAAAGAGCCATCGCTAACGCAAGCAGAACTGTCATGCACAGAGGCAATTTATTCAACAACTGAAAAAGAATGCCTCGGCGTGGTATGGGCAGTTATTAAATTTCGCCCATATTTGTACGGCCACCCATTCAAGGTTATCAGTGACCACCATTCGCTGTGTTGGTTGACACGCCTCAAAGACCCTTCCGGGCGATTAGCACGCTGGAGCCTTAGACTACAGGAGTTCGATATGACGATTCTGTACAAGGCGGGAAGACGACACACGGACGCCGACTGCCTGTCACGATCACCGATAGAGTCGGCTGCTTCTCTCGATGAAGAGGCGGCATTCCTCGGAATCCTCGACACGTCAATAATTGCAGACCAACAACATGACGATCCTGAGCTACTTGGACTGATTAATTATTGAGAGGGACAAAGCCAGAACGCACCCGATGTCTTTGGAAGAGGATTATCGACATTTTGTTTGCGGAATAAAGTCCTTTACAAAGTGAATTTCTCGTGAGATGGGTCCACCTACCTGCTTGTCGTCCCTACCGCCCTTCGTTCTGAAGTATTGCAAGCGTGCCACAACGAGGTCACCTCTGGACATTTAGGCTACACGCGCACACTGAGCAGAGTTCGAGAGAGGTACTACTGGCCAAGACTCGCCGCTGCCGTGAAACATCACGTTCGGACCTGCCTCGATTGCCAGCGGCGCAAGTCACCTCCGACGAAACCAGCCGGTTTGTTACACCCAGTCCAGGTCCCCCCCAACGCCGTTTGACCAAATCGGAATGGACGTGGTTAAACTTCTTCAGACGCATTAAACGAGGCTTGCTTTCGAATGTTCCGGGCACTCCACCGTGACGAAGTTGACCGATCTGGGTAAGTTGAACCTGTAAATGGCTTGTAGTTGCGTGGATGTGTAATTAGCTGTCATATGCACAGAGTGACAGAGCTATGAAACGGGTGAGACATTCCGCGCATTCGGTGCCTCGTCGTGCGAAAATGAACTGCACAGCGCTCGAACGCCGATCGCATAAGACAATGCGAAAAACAACTATGCATCAATCGCGCTATAATATCTGTCTCTCTGTCTCAACACACTAACGAAACCACGCATTTTACATCCTCCATAACATTAATTAATCTACTGCTTCCCCGTAATCCGAACCACGTTGGTGGCCCGGACTGCCAGAGTGGCACGAACTACTTGATCGTCGCTTCGCGCCGGAGTCTTCTATCCATAAGCAGGTATATCTTGGAAAGTTGAAATGGCCTGATTCATCAGAGATAAATTTATCACTGGCAGAGGGACCACAACACGAATGCATACTGTGCAGTTATGCGATGCCACGTGCTTTGAAAGGCCGCGGCCGGCCGCCCGGCTGTCCAGCGAGGGTGTTGTGACGTCACGCCTTCGAACTCGCACCGGCCGAGTGGCTGGGCGCACTCTCACAAAAACGCCGAAAATAAGACCACCCGCTTAGGAGTTCGCTAAGTGACGACTTCTTTTGAATGTAACCGTACTCTGAGAATTCATTTTGAGCGTATCTACGAATATTTCAGATATTGGTTCAGTATTCCATTGAGCCCTACCAGATCGACCCTGCCAGCTCTCTAAACAGACCTGGAAACAGGTACAGCTGCTCAAAGAACCCGATCAGAAACTACAGCAAGAACTCGTCGTCTGGGCCGAAAAAGTCACTCTTCAATAAAGCTGTCACCATCACCGCCGCTACCGAAATCCATTTCTGCAAGCGGCAACAGGCGAATTCGCCTGCGACAGTGGCGTAGCCTGATACCACAAAATACCGTTCTATGCTTGTAAACCAATTGGAACGCACCCTGACATGCTGGAGGGGTGGCCGAACGCGCGCTTCGCTGCGACTACGGGCACGGCTATTGCAAGTGCCGCTGCTTTACAAAATAAACGTACGCGAAGCGTTGACAAAGCCTCTGTTTCAAGGAGGTATCTGCGTCGGAGGTCATGAATTAGTGGTTTGCCTCCCGAAAAGAATTGGGTGCGGTGCACTGGCCTTGAGAGACAGCGACTTGCGTCGTCAGAGGCCCACAACACTACCTCGACGATCCTACCGTCAGCGACGTCGCGTGCATTACCACATGGGTCATTCTGTGCATACGGGAAACCATCGACGCCCTTTGCCGCCGACCCACGGCAACGCTTGGCTTGTCTAGGCACAAAAGCCTTCCGTTTCTTTTTTGAAAACACAGGGCAGGTAATTTCCGAAGAAAAAATGTGATGGGATAACGACGTCTTGCATAGTATGCGCATCGAAATGAACACTTCCGTTGCTAATTTTCTCACGAAGGATCTACCTCACTGTTTGCAACGCTACAGCCGCTTTCGCCACGATGCCTGCCTGTATCTATATATATATGTAGTACTCCTACTTGAAACAACGGAACAGCATTAAAGCTTCAGTATGGAACTAGCGTCCATCTTAATCTACTTTATTTTTAACTTCATCCCTCTCTTCTTTTCTGCCCCGGCTCTCGTGCTTCTTCATCTATCCGAAGGTTCGTACCGCTTCACTCTTCCCGGTTTCTTTTAATTACCACTCCCGGGGTAATACTTGAAGACATTTCCAATTGAAGCACATTCAACTGATTCGCGTTCACCAGTGTACCAGACATTCTTCAAAATTCCGTTCTGGGTGGCTGTCTTTGTCACAGAGTAAGGACCATGAAATTTGGCTCTGGTATCTCTTATTCCTTTCCTCACTAGCACGAGGTCGGTGACTTGAATGTCTGGCATGTCTGACCGATGTCTCTTGTCAAAATTCTTTTTCATTCGTTTCCGGCACCTCTCCACCTGTGATGTTTGTTGCCTCTCCTCGACGATCTTGAGATTTTCCAAGAGTCCCAACTCACGGTCTGCCTGCAGAATAGGGATTTCTCCTGAAGAAGCGTACTGTGGACTGCACCCCAAGCCGCTTGTGGAGGATCGATTGTGATGCTTTACGGCTGCTTCTAGAGAGCATTTCCATCCACCAGGAAAACTATCGTACATCTTGATGTACTGTTTCACGTCCCGCATGGCACGTTCTGCAAGCCCATTCGCCGCGGGATGGTATGGCGCACAGAACTTGATTAATATATTGGGATCTTGTGCCTATCTTGCTAGCTATTCACTCTTGAACGCGGGGCCGTTATCACATACGATTGTCCGCGTAGTCCTAAACATGTCTCTTTCGAGGAGGGTTATAACGCTATTTGCATCTTCTTTTCCTGCTCGTGCCACGACCTTCCTTGTGCATTTATCTATGGCCAGAAGAAAAGCTTGCCTTTTTCTGACTCCTTCCCGTTTCTTATTTAGTTCGGAGAAATCCAGGTGTACTACTTCAAAAGGCACGTTTGAGTGGCAAGGTAGTATCATGGTGTCCGTAGGCTGTTTATACTTGACTTTATGTACTTGACACACATGGCATGAACGAACCTACTGACTGACGTCTTTCTTCATGTGAGGCCACGTAAATCTCTTGACCAACTTGTTGTAGGTGCGCCAAAATCCGTCGTGTCCTCCAGATTCTGGGCTATCATGGTACAAATAAAGCACTCTGGCAACAAGTGTTGGTGGGACTTGATACCGACCTTCAGTAAAAACCAGGGGCCGAATTCACAAAGCTCACTTACGATCAAATTTTCGCGCAAGACAAATTTTGTCGCGTAAGTCGATTCACGAAGCCAAAAAAACCTCGTAAGAGGCCATGGTTATCACATCGGCCGCTGCGATAAAGCGCGCTGCGAGTGTTCAGGAACATGCCAGTGATGGTGATGCACTTGCTATATTTGCTGACGTCACCGAAAAAAGGCTCGTAAGTGGATTCACGAAGCAAAAAAAAGTTCCGCAGAAATAGCGTGGCTACGAGGAAATGCTAAGAGTGGTCCGGACCACTCTTATGAACAATATGGCTATTTAGAACATGCAACGTCGGTGGGGTATTTGGGCACCGTGTCTGATTTTCAGCTAGTTCGCGGCCATGTAAGGCTGCGCGATGATTACTGGTATATTTTATTTTATTTTGGCGCTTTGAGTTTCGTGCGTTGTTTGCTTTGTACACAGTGGACAGTACTGACACTCGCACTCGTCCAATAAGCTTGGTGTCGCAGTAATTAAGGAAGCTTATTGGTTGTCCGGAGCGAAAAATTATGCAAGCAAAGACTCGTGGTTGGATGAAAACCAAAGTACTACGTGAATGGTCGGTGAAGTCGAAAGCGGCGCGCTATTTGGTCAACATTTTTTGTGCTGCGTCCCACTTCCTCCAATGAGAGGTCCAACGTATGATGATGTACGCAGCATTGGTGGAAAGTACCACCAAAGAGGTTCAGAGGACGACATCAGCTGCTCGCTATTGGAAATAAAAATGAACGGAATATTTCAGTTAGCTGTCACCAAGGCCTATTACATGGTTCCACAACTTCTCCAGTTGGATTGGCTTTAACTACCCAATAGGCACGTTGTCTGAAATGCACCTGTCGCTATGCACGTTGCATCAATCCAGGGCGGACTCGTACATTGCAAATCACAGCATATTAGACATTTCACGATTCTCTATGAAATCACAAACAAATGCAGCTTTTCGACCTTCACTGTTGAGAAACCGAAATGGAACGCGTTAGTATGGCAAGCAGTCAGAAAGAAATGGCTCCAGTAATTTGAAATGACACCGAAAACGTGTGCGAAAGCTCGCGATTCTCTAGTATATATAAGCAAACTATATTACCGAATTCATGCCTCTTTGACTTTGAGCTGCCATTTAACTTGGCGTGAGCAAATAAATTAACGCTGTTTTCATCCGCTGATATGTATTTTGCTCTAAGAAGCGACAGATTGGCCCGGAAATCAAAGTGTAGCCACGGCGAAATCCCCGCTGCAGGCGCCCGTTGTAGCAGAAGACAAATGCTAGCAGAGACGGCTTGGGCGAGAGGCGCATTGTGATTGGTTGGGAAGCAGTATTCTCAACATCAGGCCATCTTATGACGTTGCCAAAACACTTCTTTCATCGCGCGGCCCTGTCGTATTCGTCATATCTTCCCCCTCGCACATAAGATCAATTTTTATCTCGCCATCAAAAACGTGCAAGAGCTTTCTACGAGTTTTCTTAGCGCTTGCTCCTGCTGCGTAGTTCGCCAAAACAACATGGCGTCGTAAACAGTGTATGCGTGTGGGTGACAATTTTCACAAACGCTTCTCGCTTGACTTCCTTCAGCGTTCGACTGGATGTGTTTCGACTGGACGGTGCGTGTAAGCCGTGTGAAAACCAACGGCAGTGTCTCTCGGTGTACGGTGAGGCGTAGCGAAGCTTGTGCCTCGGTGTGTTTATGAAGCGGCGATGGGCGCCTCTGTATCGACGGCAACTAGCACTCGAGGAGCCTGCAATGTGTGTTCGAGTTCCGGTGACAGTTCGTTTGCTTCGCTTTCCAGTTTCTCAGTTGGGTGCAGTGCGGCATTTCGAATTGACAGCGCTTTGTCACGTTACTTGAGTGATCCCGAGTGCGTACGGTAACGTATGAATTATGTGCTGTGTTCGATTATTGCTTGGCCGCTGGTTAGCCCGTGCGCTGCTATTTTCTCGTGAGCAGTCCAGGAAAAGGCAGTGTTTAAAAGTGAAACAATGTGTGTTGTGAACATTGGTGCTGTGTTGACATTTCCAAGACTCGTGAAGAGGCTGTGCTCGTGTGACAGAAGATTAAAAGACAGCGTTGATGACTGTGTTTTGCCCTGTGAAGTTGCGATGGTGCTTTACGAGTGCTTTAACGACTTGGCGCTGGGCTTCGCTTATTATTTTTAACTCGTTATTTCGGCTTTTGGCGCTCATCGTAGTCCGAACGTCGTAATGTGTCGAATCGAAGTCGCGAGCCGATACATTCTCTTGTAAGTGAGGCTGCTTTGGCAGCACGCCTTGACTGTTCTTCGGTGAAAATTTTGAGTTCTACCTGGCAGCGAGAGCCCGTGAACGTCAGTCACGCTTGCCTCCCGAAAGAACACATTTTTCACCGGTGCCTTGCCTTGGGTGACGTCGTAGACCAGCGCCTGCTAACTACAGGTATTCAAGTCCATCAGGCACGTCGTTATGCACGGCACTGGAGCCTTGACTACAGCGGCTCATGTCGAGGTCTCACGCCTTACCAGTGGACGGACACGTCTTCCTAGTCTTACATTTCTACGTCAACGACAGCTTCCAGTCCATTTGCCTGTTTGCCGCAGAGCGCATTCCATTCTTGATGACACTGACGGCTGCTAATCGTTCTGCCACCGGTGAGTGGAACTTGCGCAGCTAATTTCGTTGCTATTCGCGTAGTACTATAACGTGTGTAAGCTTTTTTCAGCCCAGCAGATGTAATGTGACCCCATATCGAGTTCCAGTATAAAAAATGTGCTACTACCACATTATATATATATATATATATATATATATATATATATATATATATATATATATATATATATATATATATGTATGACTCACGCTATGACTATGACTTGCACGGCTCGGCTACTCATACAGGACGTTCTGTACGTGGTCGAATTCGTCGTCTTTGCACAGTGCTCGCACGACGTCATATTAGGCTGGGACTTCCTTTCCGCACACCATGCCGTTGTTGATTGTGCCCGTGCAGAACTAGAATTATCAGCGATCTCCGACGACGATTCTCACAAGTCTTCTTTTTCTCGTGTCGTCATCGCCACGGACACTGACATCCCACCTATGTCTTCTGTTCTTGTGCCGATCTCCTGCGACCATGCCCCTTTTTCAAACGCCTTGTTCACGCCGTCAGAAGACCTTGCTTCTCGAAAGAACTTCCTGCTGCCTTTTGCTCTTCTCACGATCGAAAACTCTTGCGCGGCCATTTATGCCACGAATCTGCTTCCAGTACCCGCCACATTATTCCGCGGCGAATGTCTAGGCCGACTTGAGAACATCGATTGTGTTTGCGCCAGTCCACTGCCAGATCGCGCCACAAGCCTTCAGATCGCCAGCGTTACTCCCGTTCCTACGTCCACCACATCTTCCCAAGACGCCTTCCTTCCATCAATTGATTCGGACCTTCCTGTTGCTCAACGGACCCAACTCTTGACCCTTCTCGACCACTTCCGGACGTCTTTTGACTACACGCAAACCAATTTGGGCCGAACATCTGCAGTCGTTCATCGTATTGACACCGGCACCCATGCACCATTGCGTCAGCGTCCATACCGGGTCTCTCACGCTGAACGCCGAGTTATTGACGACCAGGTGACCGATATGCTTAATCGTGGCGTCATACAGCCGTCCAACAGTCCGTGGGCCTCTCCGGTGGTACTCGTCAAAAAGAAGGACGGTAGCATCCGATTCTGTGTTGACTACAGGCGCCTTAACAAGATCACGCGCAAGGATGTTTATCCGCTTCCCAGAATCGACGACGCTCTCGACTGTTTGCAAGGGGCAGAGTTCTTTTCCTCGCTGGATCTTCGATCGGGGTACTGGCAGGTACCCATGGATGAAGCTGACCGCTCCAAGACTGCGTTTGTAACCCCGGACGGCTTGTACGAGTTCAACGTGATGCCGTTCGGCCTTTGCAACGCCCCTGCCACCTTCGAGCGTCTGATGGACAACATACTTCGAGGCCTCAAGTGGCAGACGTGTCTTTGCTATCTGGACGACGTCGTCGTTTTTTCAAAAGATTTCGATACCCATCTTCTGCGCCTCGCAAGTGTCCTGGAATGTCTCACACGTGCTGGGCTGCAACTGAACTTGAAGAAGTGTCATTTTGCTGCCCGGAAGCTCACCATCTTAGGGCATGTTGTCAGCAAGGACGGTGTCCTACCCGACCCTGCGAAACTCCGCGACGTCGCTGAGTTTCCCAAACCATCGACACTAAAAGAACTCCGGAGCTTTATTGGCCTATGTTCATATTTTCGTCGATTCGTCCATAATTTCGCATCCGTAATGGCCCCTCTAACACGCCTACTTGCTGACAGCCAAGGCATTTCGGCGTGGTCTTCCGCTTGCGACGACGCATTCGCGAAACTGCGTCATCTGCTGACATCTCCACCGATTCTCCGTCACTTCGACCCAGACGCCCCTACCGAAATCCACACGGACGCTAGTGGAGTCGGCCTTGGCGCTATTCTTGCTCAACGCAATTCTGGCTTCGACGAGTACGTCGTTTCTTATGCCAGTCGCGCCCTTACCAGAGCTGAAGAGAATTATTCAGTCACAGAAAAAGAATGTCTAGCCATCGTTTGGGCAATCGCAAAGTTTCGACCTTACGTATATGGCCGCCCATTCGATGTCGTGACTGATCACCACGCACTTTGCTGGTTATCATCACTCAAAGACCCATCTGGTCGTCTAGCTCGTTGGGCCTTGCGTCTCCAAGACTATGATATCCGTGTGGTCTACAGATCAGGCCGCAGACATTCAGATGCCGACGCTCTTTCCCGCTCTCCACTTCCCCATGATTATGGAACTGCGTCTGTTTCCAGCTACGATGCTGCGGCGCTTGCATACACCGACATGCCTTCTGAGCAGCGCCAAGACGCTTGGATACTCTCTATAATGGAGTTCCTGTCTCAGCCGTCCCCACGTACCACCCCTCGTTCACTGCGACGCACAGCTCGACATTTCACCATCCGCGATGGACTCCTGTACCGTCGCAACTACCTTTGTGACGGCCGCAAATGGTTGCTGGTGATTCCTCGCCACCTACGTGCCGATATCTGCGCCTCCTTTCACGCGGATCCCCAATGCGGCCACGCCGGTGTAATAAAAACGTACGCACGCCTCCGGCTGCGGTATTACTGGCGCGGAATGTACCGCTTTGTCCGACAGTACGTACGCTCGTGTCCCAAATGTCAACGCCGGAAGAGCCCGCCGCACATGGTCGATGGACCACTACAGCCGTTGCCTTGCCCCTCCCGGCCTTTCGACCGCATCGGAATAGACTTGTACGGTCCCCTTCCCTACACGCCCGACGGAAACCGCTGGGTGATTGTCGCCATTGATCACCTGACACGCTATGCTGAAACTGCCGCGCTGCCAGAGGCCACATCACGTGAAGTTGGCTTATTTATCCTTCACAAACTTGTTCTTCGCCACGGCGCGCCTCGTGAGCTACTCAGCGACCGCGGACGTACGTTCCTTTCCGAAGCCGTACAAGCCCTTCTTCGTGAATGCAATGTTGTGCATCGGACAACCAGCGTGTACCATCCGCAAACCAACGGGATGACAGAGCGCTTTAACCGCACTCTGGGTGACATGCTGTCCATGTACGTGTCCGCTGATCACACCAACTGGGACCGCATACTACCCTTTGTGACTTACGCTTACAATAGCGCCACTCAGTCTACGACAGGATTCTCTCCGTTCTTCCTGCTCTACGGGCGCGAACCTTCCTCATTCATGGACACCATCCTTTTGTATCACCCGGACGCTTCAGAATCCACAACTCTATCTCAAGTCGCGACTTATGCCGAGGAATGCAGGCAACTCGCACGTTCCTTCACCGCGCAAGATCAAGCGCGCCAGAAGGACCGTCACGATGAAAACCTGCCTCACCACTCGTATTCGCCTGGAACGTTGGTATGGCTTCGCGTTCCCTCATCTGCTCCTGGCCTTTCCACAAAGCTACTGCCGAAATACGAAGGCCCCTACCGAATCCTACGTCAAGCCTCCCCGGTCAACTACATTGTTGAGCCCGTTCAACCGTCGACGGACCGACGCCGTCGAGGCCGCGAGACTGTTCATGTGGATCGATTGAAGCCGCACTACGACCCACCCGTCGTACCCTGTTCCATAGGTCGCCAGGATGGCTCCTTTTCTGCGGGGGAGTGATTTGTAGCATGGATATATGGCACAGGCAAGAGCGCCGGCGAAAGAAGAGAACGAGGACTGTTGCTGATGCTCGCGCTTGCTCCGCTTGACATCTGGTCGCTTCACCTCTGCCAGTTCGCTAATAAACGTCTCACGGGCTTACCGCTAAACGCATCCTATTAATCCATGCCATATATCTATGCTACAATATATATATATATATATATATATATATATATATATATATATATATATATATATATATATATATATATATATATATATATATATATATATATATATATATATATATATAGGCAAATATGTCAGCAGTATCTATAGTTTGATTTAAGCAGGCGTCTATTTGATTATTAAGAGGAGCCTGTCACCACACTTGTTAGTGCAGAGGTGAATATTTGATGCGAATTTATTTTTCAGTAGTCATGTTGCACTTTTTCAGGAATTCCCTTGATTTTTCAAAATTAGTTCTATAGAAGATTACCGCTGTGGTAGCACTACACTTTACCAGAACACGTATATTGCTGTATGCAAAGTTGAGTATACTTTTGGAGCAAATCGAACGAGAACACATAACACAAAAGAACAGGACGGGTACCGAACTTCCTGTTCTTTTGTGTTACGTGTCCTCGTTCGATCTGCGCCAAAAGTATCCTTAGTTATGAATCAGTACCAACTAGCTCGAATCAGAATTCTCTATGCAAAGCTTACATGGGGATTCAGTTTGTTCCAAAGTGAATATAGCATATTTGATAGCTTTGACGATAGCTTTGTGTTACTGCCAAATATGCATTATTATCGATTTTGATGCTGGTTTTTGGAACGTATGTTTTTTGGCCTCTTCACAGATCGCAGACTTCCCCAAAGTCCTGGGATACATCGATTGCACGCACTGACAAAACAAGCCTCCTCGTGACTTGGAGCACCCGTACAGAAATAGGAAGGACTTGTGCTCCCCAAACGTGCAAGTATTTTGCAATGGTGGGGGTGTCATCGTACAGCAGACCTCGAAGTGGCAGCCTCATCTGGATGGACTGTGCTCTGCCGGGGAGCTTCGACGGCACAAAACTGCTTCATGGTTGGTTGCTAGGTTAGTTATTTTTTAAGTGCAGATGGTGAAGTAAACACCACTTAATGTGCGCACATTGAGAACCCAAATACCGTTGCTAACAGTGGATGCCTGGATACTCACACAGCGATACCAATTAGACTCTTAAGAAGAAGCAAACTGCAAGATAACTGACAATGTCGAAAGTGTGAAGTCTGCAGCTTATGAATTTAACTCCATACATGTGAGACTGAAAAGCTTGGGATTTTGAAATAGCACAAATACTTTCATTACTTATAGAGCTCCTGAGCGTGTGACTTGCTAAGTGGTTCAAGTGCTCTGCATGGAAATTGCAAATGAGTGAAAATCGCTTGGCTGTTCAAAACTTGTAGGGAGAAAGAGCTATATGGCATGTTCCATTGGGAAAAAAACTTGTAGGGAGAAAGAGCTATATGGCATATTCCATTGGGAGAACAGCAGCACTCAAAAGTACGCTGAAAGTGCTCTCTTCAGAGCTGGCGGGTTTCAGTAGTCGAACAGGAGTGAGATCACTGTCATCCAGCGATAGAGCGAGAGCGCTTTTGCTGCTCTGAGAGCAGGCAGGAGCATTATGTAGTGATCTCGCCTGAAAAGCGGAGTAGGCGCAGTACGACGAGAGTCACGTGACTTTTAAACGTCACATTCTCTGTATTTGTTTTAATTTTGCTTGAGCCGGTGAGCGCGGCGGCAAGTGTAGCAACCATGTGAAGACTGAGATCTCTGATGTTTGACACTACGAAGTGTACACTGCTACGTTTGCTGGATGCGCACAAACATGTAACTATGGCGAACAAGGCACTCAGAGATTTGAGGCGTATTTCGCCGCCCTCCAGTAGAGAGTGCCTGGCCTTCGTATGTTTTGGTCACATGGCATATTTCTGCCCACTCGTCAACCTCTCACCTGCTCTCCAGACTCTTGCCGCATTCCAGTGGCAGATCGAGTGGCCCTGCTCTTAGTGCTTTGGCCTTCACTCCTCACTGCACGGCACCCCTACTTCTGTTCTCTCAAAGAAACTCACCAATTGTTCAAGCCTCAGGCCACACAAGAGCAGTAAATGCGCATTTTACTTTACATAGCTTGTCTTTTTTTCAATGTTGTAGCATGTTGTATTACTGCCTTACATGTTCTCAGCACAATTACATAGTGATGCGTTTAATTCTACAAATCATATGTGACTCGCTTGTTTAATTTGTATGGGGCCGAGAATACTACTCCAACGTCATATCTATTCGCAACGTTTAAACAAGTTATGTAGCCGAATAGATAGGAAACTAGCGCAAAACGCAAAGGTTCAAAAACGAGGAGGATGCGGCGTGAATCACAGGCAGTCGTATGTAAAGTGTGAAACGGGAGTTGTTTATTTGGTTCCATTGTCCTGCGGTCACATCTACATAGGCCAAACGGGAAGATGTGTCAACACCAGGTTACAAGAACATAGCAGATCGTTGGACACAAAAGATAGTGCGCACATGCCCAAACATTGCAGCTCGTGCGGTTGCAACCCCTTTTTTCGTGATGCTATTATTTTATCTAAACACCCAGATCGGACCACCAGAGAGCTGATAGAGGCATTTCACATTAGAAGAAGTGGGAATAAATGCGTAAGCGCACCCTCGATCACGTTAACAGAGAACGAATTTTCATACCTCATCAGCACTTTGAGGGTCTGATCTGAGGCACGTGTTTTATAAACCCATTTGTGTGTGTTTTTTTTTGTTCTTTCACTTGCCAGGTCATGTGACAGAAGTGATATATGTACATGCCTTTCTTTCGAATAAATTTTAGTTGCGAGTGGCGCTTTGTGGTGTGCGTTTTCCTCTTCTAGTGTCCGTGTTTGTTTGCGCGCCCTATTCAGTTAAAATATGAACCAATACCAACTAGCCCAATTAGCCGTGCTACTGCAATACATTTTTTTGTCGTCGAATCCTCCTCAGCGTCAGTGTCGATGTCATTCACTCGACCTCTTGGAACGCGCCAAGTCAAGTTAGCCGTACTATTTGCATGGTGGCTCGGTTCTCGCTGACCGCGGCTTAACCAGTCTGCTTTATTCCGACTGAAAAAGCTGAGTGAGTTTCAGAAGCAGATGTTAAGTTCTGAAGACACTCCAGGAGCCCATCTAGAGTTCTGGGTGAATGTATTTACACTTGCTTCAGCACTTCAGTATGTAATCCATGCATTATTAGGGCAACTACGGCCGAAGAAGGAAGCATAGGCTCAGCCAGCTTTAAAAGACGGCGTTTCTCAAAGAACTACTCGACAAGGGAGCTTCGCTCGGCTTTGAAATTGAGCGCAGTGTTCCATCTTTGTACTGGATTTCTTCTGAATGTAGTCAAAAATTGTTTTGCTTCCACTGGCATCAAGAGTCGTCATGGTCTTCCATAATGCGTACCTCATACCACTTTCGCGCAACGCCTCTCAAGTAACCGCGCATGCTGGTAATTTTATCCTCATCAGAGAGCCACTTGTTTTTTCCAGCGGCATATTCGTAGAACTCAAGCCAACTATCTGGACTTGAAGACACACCGTCGAAGGCATCAGGTTCTACAAATTTAGTTACCGCTTTCTCAGCATTTAGGGAGCTTATAAACGATGTCATTATTTGGTTCTGCTTGAACAATCTGTTCCTGTTGCAGCTGAAGAACTTTCAAAATGAGTCTCACCTCTTCCGACAAAGACCGCGATCCTGAGTCTTTTCGACGCACTGGTTCAAGAACTATACTCTGTTTCACCACTACCGTTCAGCACTGCCAAAGCTACGGGGTGTAAACAAGCCACACGCTTGCGCAGGAAAACATAGATCCAGATATAATTACCGTGCAGTTGGCAAGGTTGAGACATTTGCCCTTCTTTAGCATCTGCTTCTGCACATCAATAAGTAATTTGTTTATTCTTCATCGCATTCACGTCGTATTTCTTTAATTGTTGTATTAGTAACCGTCGGTAACTGTGGTTAAAAATCAACATGGCAGCGTCCATGCAGACGCGACCACCCGCTTCGATCCGAACTTCCCCTCGACGCTCGTCCAAAGCGCTCACAGCAACAAATGAATGGTGTAATGAGCTATCTCTTTGCGTCATCTCACGATCAGGACAAAGCACCAGGTACGCTCTGTCGTTATTGGCGAGATAAGATATTGCTCTAACCACGCCTGCTAAGCCTAACGCACCGATAATTTGAGAGCGGTTCATAGAAATAGAGCAATGTTGTCACGTATACATTGCTGCCGAAGCTCCAAGACATAAATCTAAAGCAAATGCAAGCGTCTGTTTGGAACTTACAGATCACAGAACGCACGACGACGACGTGATAAACTCGAGGCGGAGAGCAGCAGCCTCGATGCGTGCAGCCATGTTCTATTTTTCGGCGCTGCCGTCTGCTCGCTGAACGTGTGCGCGCAGACGGCAGGGGGATGCTAGCAGACGACGCGGCGCGGATGAATACATGTGGAGGGGGTAATCACCCTTCCTATTGGCTAATGGGCCCCTGTAGCCTCCACAGTGCTGAAGGGAACTTCTGAAACAGAGTATAGGTCCTTGAAGGCCGCCATACGCAAGTTCACTTTCACGGCACCTTTCCGTCGTAGTTCAGTAGTGTCCACGGCTGCCTTTTCCACAACCAGGTTCACGAGTTCTTCCGAGTTGAGCTCCCGAGGTAGTCCCAGCGCTGCTTCATCTTGAACTTCGTACTTCGAAAAGATGATCTTCTCCGCGGAGGTCTCGTCAAGGAAGAACGCCACCCACATGTTGGCTTCGATAGCCGGCTGCGCCAAAATAATGGAGTGTTCCTACTTGAAAGAACGGGACAGCATTAAACCTTCAGTATGGAACTGGCGTCCATCTTAATCTGCTTTATTTTTAAATTCATCCCTCTCTTCTTTACTGCCCCGGCTCTCGTGCTTCTTCATCTTCTATCCGAAGGTTCGTACCGCTTCAATATATATATATATATATATATATATATATATATATATATATATATATATATATATATATATATATAAACACTAGGCTAAGAGTGTTCGTTGCGTCAGTACAGTAGCAGCAAGAAGAGGACGGGCGCGGGGCTGGCGATGTGGCTGCAGCTCTGAGCATAGCTATTCACTACAATTCGTCCCCCGTCGGAACAGGGTGCATTCTTTCGATTCATGATGAACACAATACGAGCAGATCGTAGTAGGGCTTCAGGCTGTGGGGATCGAGGCCTGCCCGACGCAATTGCGTGGGTTTTGGGCTAATACTGCCGTCCGCATGACCGATCATGAGTCTCCTCTCCTTCGGTGTCCTACGATGCTGGGCGAGCGAGGGTGATGTTTAGCCTCCCTCCCTCGGGGCCGGATTGCGACGGTGGCGCCGCGTGTGAGTCTCGCGAGACGTCTCCCGTCGCGCGGGAAGGCTCTCTTTCTGGATAGCTTAAGGGAGGCACGCGTCTCCTTTGTTCTGCGGTTGGCTCGGACGGAGTTCGATGAAGGTGCCTTGCGCCAGTGGCGGGCTCTTACCTTACGCTGTCTCTTCCAAACACTTGGCTCGAATCGTGTTGCATTGTGTTCAGGCGTGGTCGTACTACATTGAGAGCCAACGCACACGGAGTTCGCCCTTTCCTCGAGCGATCCCGCCCTGTGGTCGGTGATCGTGACGAGTAGGCAGCAAGGTCGCGCGGGTCATTTTTCCTTAGCCTTGTGCAAGGCTGACGTGCTAGTGGCACCCTTTGTTTTTTATTTCTGCCTTTGGCGAGGTTAAGCCTCTTTGCTGTTCCCGCTGCCTTCGGGAGCGGGCGTGGTACGACGTTTGGTGGCGTTGCCAAAGGCAATAAAGTGTAGCGGATTTTCTGAGAGCAGTACTGTGTATTTGCCGCGTTGCGCTCGGCGCCATTGCTGCCCGAACGCACGTGTGCAGCGGCGCACTAGCTCACGCGAGGGGGACGGGAAAGGCGGCCTTGTTGGCTCGCTAAGTCCGACCACACGCTAGTGGCCGTACTCCGGTGAAATACGCGCACACTACAAAACGTTGTACGTGGACTGTTTGACAACCACAAAAACAGCGCAACCGTTTTCGGGGTCGTGCACCGAGAATCGCGCACGGAGAATACATTTTCTGCATTTCCGCAAGATTTTCAGATTTTGCTTCAGTCTCCCTTTAAAGCAGGAATTATGTTGCTAAGCGGCTGCGCTCAGCTGGTTTTTCGCATTATCGAAGGTTACATTTGTCTTAATAAATGAGTGTATTATCGGACCAGCCAGAAAATGCCCATCGTTTGTAGTGATATATTCGGGCGGGTACTGTCAGTACGATATGTCGAAAGTGTCCGGAGGTCGAGTGCATATTTGGTAAAACAAGAATACTTTTTAACGTTGCGATTCGTGCAAACCAGGTCTGTATGTGTGTTGCGCCGCGCAAGCACGTGGGCACATAACGTCATACACCGCAGCCGTCGCATCTTTACGCGCCATAGGCAAAATCCGAATGCTGGCGCACTCTACGCATTACACGATCGCACTGCTCTTAGAAGAGGAAAAAACTTTTTTTTTTTTTTTGCTGGTTCATTACAAAGATCTACTGAAGGAATATTGGCGGCATTTCTTGCTATTGAGCGTGTACGTGGCCGGGTATCATTAGAAGCCTGATGCTCTTGTGTTATCGGCAAACTTGTAGTATTGTTTATCAAATTGTGCTGTACAAAGGAGAAGTGCGTGTGCTTCATTATTATTTCAGAGATAGTATCGCTTTGTTGATGGTGTTATACATATAGCATATTGATGTCTTCTACGCTGCTACATGCATGTGTACTAGCGGGTATAAATTAACTCATTTCGCATCTGCGCTGTGGCTAAGTTATTCGAAACGTTGAAATTAGAGTAGCCCACCAAGCGGATAGTATATAATCTATGCAACTTTCAGTTTCCATTCAACGACGGCAGTAGAAGCAGTAGAAGGAGAAAAGCTGGCTTACCTTTTTGGCTTTCTCAACCTTCCCTTCCGGATTCCTTTTGCCTGAAAAAAAGAGAAAAATAAATAGAACCAGTATTACTTTTCTTGTAAGAGAAATAGAACCCGCGTTTGTCTGATCCTTGGCTTAATCAGAACTATATGAACACAATGCCACATGCCTGAAACCTACATTAAAAAAAAACAGCTATGCCTTATAACGTAAGCTGCACACAGCGCTTCTTTATTGATATATCACAGTCTCCGTAGTTAATAGCATAGTGTCGATACTGCATCAAAAAGTATCGGTGAGTAAAACCGCAGAATCGGAAAATTTTGGTGGTCAAGTTTCAATGCTTAGAATATTGTGTGAAAAATGTTTAGTTACTATAATAAAAGTGCATTTTCCATGAACCAGTGACCATATCTTCCCGTGGCATATGAATTGACCAAGCGAGAAAATATCTCCTGGCCCGCAGTGTTTATTTTTTATTTCACTAGATATAAAAGTTCATTGTTGAAGTGACGAGTTCAGTGAGAGAGAAACAACCATTCTAACACGTCTTTGATACACATTGTCCCATTCAGCCTAATACGCAGCTTAATTACAACCCAAGTTAATATTAGAGTCCTGTCAGTCATTTTCCGTTACTTGTATTTTTCTCGCCTCGTATTGCGTAAAATTTGGAAACTGCAAGCCACACACCTTACAGCCGCCATTTTTTATGAAAAGGCAGCATGCATATTCGATTGATTTCTTAGACCACACAGTGAAGGGTACGTTCTTGGGTTGACAATGAATACCATTTGAACAGATTTCATATTCTTAGGTTCTAAATTTCACTGATAAATTTGCAGAACACGTTAAGGATAAAATTCAGCTGGTATTGTTTCCTTCAGCTTTCGTCACAATTTATTAAGCGTTTGGGGATCACCGATAACCTCCTCCAAAACCGGTATGGACACGAGGAAACAGCAGATGTCGCATGGAACACGATGCATGTCCCAGGATGGGCGGGACCCTCTTAATACGAAGGAACAGTGGGCAGCCAGAGGGTAGTTGACCAAGGAGCGCCGCGGAACGCGCACACGTGCCCTGCAGGTGCCCTGGTGGTGCCAGGTATGTTCGCTGGGGAGTTCCTTGTTTTCAAAACTGTGCCAACTTGTTAAACTATTTGTCACCAATTACTGGCGTCTCATGTGCTCGTCTTTAGAGCTTCGGGGCTTATGTAGGAAGCAGGAACAAGTGTTTGACGTTAAGTAAGTGCTTTCGAGAGCGAGTTTGATATGAGTGTACTTACATTCTGATGTCATATTACTCAGTATTAGAGTATGAAGTACCCATAGAAAGGGCACGCACATATTGGCGGCGAAGTATCAACGCCAAAGACAAGCGTGCCGTGGGTTACCCACAATCAGGGGCGTCGGCAGAAATTCTTTTCAGGGGGGTGGGCGAGGCACCACCTTGTTCTGGAAGTGGGGGCCGGCCAGGCAGATGTGGTCGAGAGTCCTTCTGTGCCCTGTATGCCATGGCGAAAAAAATTCCGGGGCGGGGGGCGCATAGGCCCGGTGTGCCACCCGTGGCTACGCCACTGCCCACAATGACTCACCGCTTGCTCATCGCTTCTACAATGCATCGCGACAACACACATGCCTGCAGTGTATATGCAGCTCTCATGGTAACTAACCATGGCTGCTGATGGCTGGGTCACACCGATTCTGTTCGCGGCGCCATGTCACTGGCTGTCTCACGGTAGACCATTACTTAAACGCTCAAAAAATATGCCGATTCTCATTTTATAGAAACCTACACGTGGATGAGCGTGTAGTGCAGCTCGAGAAGTTCGCCGTCTTTTCCGGTGGCATCCAAGTGCAGGTACTCTACGCTTTGCCGGCTGGCGGCCCTGCTTGATAGCCCCATTGTCTCTTTATCTAAGATTACTACCGTTGGCCTTAGCGGCAACCGGCTTTCCTGAAGCAATCACGGGCTGTGGGCTTGTCTGTGCTGCACCACGTGGCTCTAAATATTTGCCACTATGGTTGGCGGCGAATTGGCGCGTTGTCTACGGCGACCGCACCTATTCTGCTCTCTATGAAGGTAGAAATCCTTCTCCACCAAAATATAGAAATAAAGCGAAGTATATCGCATGCGATAAATTGGGAAAATGTTGTTTATGGCTGCTTGTGAATACAGTGCCATCCACACTTAATGTTGACACGGCTGAGCGTGGCTCCGCTCCACGGAGCGCAAGTGTACATGGCGTGGTCGCGTATCTGAGCGTAGTGGTCCATGCACGCAGGGATTCACGGGATAGACTTCACGACGTCTCCCATGGCGCTAGAGCATGCGGCTCCGTAGCAACCACCACGGCCGTGCCACCGCCCTTGCTTCGCTGCAGTACCCCAATAGCGGCGCACTTCGTGTAGCCTGCGGCGCTTCAATTTGATGCGTGACCGCGTCGGATTCTCTGGCGCTCCACTGAGCGTGGCCAGCTGAGCGGTGTTCATCCTAAGAGAAGACAATACTGTACGTCAGAAACGGGCGGACCTTTATTATCTTTTCACACTTGTCACAAGTTCTTTGCGATATTAAAGACGATAGTCTTTCTTGGGATACTTAAACGCAAAAATTTTGGTCTGTATGTCTGTCCTGTCTGTTTGTCTGTCGGTAACCCGATTCAGCTTCTCGGCCAAAGTTTAACTTCTTTCTGAACGCCCAGCCATCTTGAACTGGTGTTCGCGTTCATATTTGTGAACATATTCGATCAAAAAAGCAAATACTATGCATTCCTGAGGCACAACATTAGTATGTAAGTGTCAGGACGTGTGTTCTTTATTAGAAAATACATAGGTACGTAATTCTAAAGACCCTAGTGTTTTTTAGGCTGTCTCAGGCAAGGCAAAACATAGTAGTACGACCGGCACAAGACTATCGTCTTTCGACGACATTTGCAGCGAAGCACGCTGATACGCGGCCAATTTTTTTTACATCGGAATTATCCTGCCTTTGCGCAACAATGTGCCTAGTGTTGTGTGCGCTAGTGGGTGCATGTCAAAAGAACTGCAGAATGTTTTCAGCAGCTAAACAACCATAAGGTGACGTTACGAGATACGAAACCGTAGTTTGCTATGATTTCGACAATGGACAATGTCTCCACTGAAGTGAAACTGAGTATACATGCATATAGGATTATAAAATATTTTTGTCATTTTGATATTTCCTTGGGCTTATTTATTTATTTGTGGATTTGATTATTTAATTATTCCTTTATTTATTGTAGCCATGGATGTGAGACAGTGAGACAAAAAACACTAAATTTTCCGCGTGCTTTGTTCCTCCCCACAAGTCTTGAGCCCGGGTGCCTTGGCTCAAGAAACAACGAAAAAATAATCGCAAGTTTCGCGTGTATACCTGCTGAAGATATATTTGGCAATCGCAGCTTATCCGAACTAGGGACGGAGAGATCACCCTCATTGGTTATCTGAGTAGACCAGCTGATCTACTCATTTAATGCAGCTGTGGCGACATCATCTGGCCACGAAAGGTGGGAATGTGAGCGCTACATGTTAGGCTTTCGAGTTGCAATCTTCATGACCAAGGCTTAGTTTCTTCGAGAATCAGTGCATCCTAACGAACAGCTAAGCCAGCTGTTGTTAGTTCTTAAATGATTAATTGTTGTGGCTGCACAATTAGCGCCATGAAACGCGAACTAAATACCCTTGGGACTTTATTTTGCCTTAAAGGGTATAGCAGCACCAGACGGTTTACTGTACTGGTGCTGTTTTAAATGCAACAGAAATCATGCTGTTAACCTACAGCGCTAGCGTCAAATATTATGAGTACATACAGTCATCAATTTACAGATTCCTAATGGCAAAATAAAGCAACGATATTTACGCTTGGGGAGAATATGGAATTGGTTGTCTCTAAAACAGCTCCAGATCACCATTGCCCATTCATACCTGCACGTTGGTTGATGATACAATAAAAATTACTCACAATAATAAACCGTCCACAACGTGGCCACCAGTGTAATCGCAAAGAAAGCTTTCATTGTTTCCGATGTAATCCTTGCTGGTGGAAGAAAAAAGTGCTTTTTATTGAATATTACCGTTTCAGAACAATACTATGCCACGTATAGGTACGTTAAAACATTTAAAAAATTTGGATATCATTTTAGCATTCGCAGAGGATCTGTTCTCGTTAGCTACAAAAAATATTTTTAGCCGCGGTGGTTAAGCTGTCTATCATTTCTCGCTACCGTAATTGTTGAAAATTATGTATTTCAGAAGAACCAAGAATAAAAATTTTTAGAACTAACGTATATTAAATAATTCAGCATTAATTCAATAAAAACAGCACGTATTGAAACTAACAAAATACATCCGGTTATGTAAAAAAATCTTGGACCATTATCCGAAGGGAACCCTGATGGGATGCGAAGCAACAACGGTGCGCACGGCGTTGACCCGGTTGAAACAGGCGTCATCGCAGATAAACGAGCCGAAAGAGTGTTTCCACTCGACGTGCGGTCGAGCGTTGCGGGCGGTGGAGAGGGTGAAGCGAGAGAGAAGTGACACGCTCAGAGGTGTTGCGAGCAGGCGGAGCAGCCGGCAGCTGCGGGCGCTGCCCCGAGCATCCTGCGGGTGACGGAGAGAGTGACGTCAGCGCGCCCCCTGCGAGGGAAGCTTGCGAGGGGAGCGTGACCTACTTGGCAACGCTCCAACACCTACGGCGAGGGGAACGCGTTGCGGCGCATTCGTACGGACTTACGTAACGTACGGCGTTACACACGTGAGTCAAATAGCTGCTTCGCACCTAAAAGTCGTGTCCACTTTCGGGAGTTACGCCGGTGTGGAGACGGCTACCATCTGAAAGGCATGTAATAGCGCTAGCGACGAGGCCAGGCCTTGCTGCACCGTTGGCAGCAGCACAGTGGTGTTTGGGCAGGTACTACATAACAGCGTGTTTTTGTATGCTTGTTGACTGCAGCCTTTGCGATCCTCACTTGGCCAAAGTTTTTGATGGTACGGTCATGAACTCACATGGGCACTCGTTACGTTGGATCATCAGGTGGTCCCTCGAGATAGGCTACGTGTGTGTTTATTCCTTAAGGACTATATTAAATGCGTAGCATTTTTCGGCTATACAAAGGCACAATGATCTATCTATCTATCTATCTATCTATCTATCTATCTATCTATCTATCTATCTATCTATCTATCTATCTATCTATCTATCTATCTATCTATCTATCTATCTATCTATCTATATATCTATCTATCTATCTATCTATCTATATAGGGAAGCTATCTATCTATCTCTATATCTATATATCTATCTATCTATCTATATATAGGGAAGCTTATTACCCGATGTAACGTCGTCTTTCATGTTGCACGACCCGTGCTCTTTACAACGACGCTGTACATCACGAGGTTCTAGCGGATCGCGCCCGTGGACAAAACAACTTATAGGATCAAGTATGTTCGGCGCAGCTCGCACCCTAGCCACTGTAGATGCCTCTTTCGAGATACTCAGTGGCGACACTTCCCACACAAATCGTTGTGCCCATTTGTCTCGTTACGTACCGTAAATATCCCGAGCAAGCGCCCGCCCCCCACCCCCTCCCCCAACGGTTAGAGATAATCCGACGAGATTTGGAAATGGGGGGCCTTGATTGGTCATGGAGGAAAAGTTGAAGATGGAGGAGGAAGAGCCACTAAGAATAAAAAAAAATTCAAAACCCGTGGTTCTAATTAAATGCTTTGATGGAGTCGCATGCATTCACTATTTCCAAAATATTGAACGAAAACAGTGAAAATGGCTGTAGGCGAGGGTGGAGGGCGCTTACGCTGTCATTGGCGCTCATTGCAAATTTCTCGAAAAAATGCTCCGGATTTTACGGTATTGATCATGCCAGCGCTGTCATCACCGGATGCCCATTGGACTCGCTATGGGACGGACTTGTGCGGTTTGCTCGGAATGAAGATGAGCTGGAATTAAAGGAGCGCCAATGCAGGCACAAGTATCTCGAGTCGCTCAAGATACAATCTACAAGGCATACAACGAATCGCTGTGATGCAACCTTCCCTCATCCTATGCACGCTGCTTGCGTCACGTGCTGAAACCTACATAAGAGACACTTCTTGTCGCTTGGCTTCATTGCGAACAAGGCTTCCGTAGGGAAGCCGTAAACGTAGTTTTTTTTTTGTCTTAAGTTTTATTTCGTTGGTGTTCTTCGTTTCCATCATCATGTTTCATACCGACCACGGGTTTCCCTCGAACTCTCGGTTTCATCTACCTTAAGCATGTTCCATAAGATCACTTTTAGTCAACCAACACGAGGTATTATATAATAAGCCATCATTGCGAGTTCACAGCTTCCCATTTTTTTTTCGTGTTGAACATAGAAGTATTGTATGCCGGTGTCGTATTTCCTATGTATTTCCGTTACGGAAATCACGTAAAAAAGTGCACACTATCAGATGGCAAAGAAAAAGTTTTCTTCAACGAGAGCCGAACCCACGCCCTCTTGTTCCCCGACAACGCATGCCAGGCACTCAATGAACAGCGCAACCGCGTAACATTCAGGATGCTTCATCAAAGCGCTTTTTTTTGATCGCGCACTTTTCTGTCACGATGCTCTTCGTCCGCAGAGTGATGGGGCCGTCTGGGAGCGGTAACGTTAAGTAGCGCATCATGACAGCGGACTTCGCGATTAGTTCCTGCAACAAGTCATTGCTACGCGTCCGTTCCATTCGACGCGTATCGAATGGAAGTGAAATTTCGTCCATGAACTAACACACCGCAAGGTGGCGATCTTTGCCCAATCCTCGGCCTCGCTCACGGTATCAATTCATATTAAAAACTGCTTTGCGACGATCGCATAATAATAATAATTATTATTATTATTATTATTATTATTATTATTATTATTATTATTATTACTATTATAATAATTTGATTTGCATACACAAGGACACAGAAAAAAAAGAGGGAGAGAGGAAGCTGGCAAGTGCCACCTGAGGGGGCACAACGCCTAACTCTTTCATGCCTCGCCTGGCTGTGACACTGCGCTGCCCACTTATTCTCGCCCCGAGAGAAATCGGGGCCGGGAGACACGACGCGCGTTGCGTTTCCCTCTGGCCCGGGCGTGGTGTGATTTTTAGATGCGAAGCATCTTATGCTTGGGGCTCTGTCCGTCCCTCCCGTGTCCCGCGTCCCGCGTCCCGCGTCCCCCGTCCCTCGTCCCGCGTCCCGCGTCCCGCGTCCGGCCACTGTCATGAAGTAGGGAAGCACCCATTATGCGAACCAGAACCCTGTAGTAATATATGAAGGCCGTCAACCCTAACACAGTCATCAGAGTAATGGCCGAGAGCACAGAGAGGCTGCTTAGCAATGGCTAGGCAGGTGGTGTCTGTCGCCCAGGTTGACCCCATTCCTTGAGTCATGGCCGAGAGCACAGAGAGGCTGCTTAGCAATGGCTAGGCAGGTGGTGTCTGTCGTCCAGGTTGACCCCATTCCTTAATCTTGCTTGCATGTGTTTGGAGGGGGGCTTAGTCCTTCCCGCGTCCCACACCCCCCCACAGCGCATGCGCGTCCCCTCCCATGTGCTCTCCTACGCTCACCCCCTTCCTTTAATCTAGGGATCGTCTACTCTACGGAGCGGCGCATGCGCGTCCTCTCCCCCCTCTAGGAATACTCTACTCTACAGAGCGGTTCCGGCGTCCCACATCCCCACAACGCATGCGCGTCCATCTCCCCCTCTCTTCCTCTTGGAATCATCTACTCTCCGGAGCGGCTCACGCGTTTCACACCCCCCACAGCGCATGCACGTCCCCTCTCTCTACTCTCCTACGGTCCCCCCCCGTCCTTTCCTCTAGGAATCCTCTACGGAGTGGCGCGAACGACAGGTGGTGTGACAGCTGCTTACTCCGCTGGGGGCGCCACGGTAGTTCCGCGGTACGAAAATGACGGAGCGCGCGCGCCTCATTCTCTCCTGCGCAGCGCCGCGGTGAGCGCCCGGACCGCTGCCGTGAACCGAGAGCTCCCGCTCAAGCTAATTATCTCCCCGCTGCTTCGCATCCACACATGGTTCCCTTTAGCGGGAGATGGGGAAGGTTTTTTTTGGAACTCTTTAACGCGCCCCCGGTTGGCGACCTTAGCACAAGTTCGGCGAGCCACGCTCGTCTGGCCGTTCCAGTTTTCTGCTTAGGCCTGTCGCCGTTATTACTACAGCGATCCCAAATGTGTAGTCATTGATCTTGGACGTTAGAAGCCGTGATGGGGATGTGACACCAAGCGTCAACGTGGGTTCATCAGCGTTACACGGTGGTATAGTTGCAAAACAGCAAGATACATTGTGCAAGCTCTCCTATATTAATTTTCAGTAAGCATTCAACTACTCCGGCAACGATGCGTTACACTATTGTATACTGATTACTATGATTCTATGATACTTGATTGGTAGAACGCATTCGTATGCTTCAGCACAGTTGACAATGTTCGTGTAGCCCCCCAGCTTAGTAATTGAGCGCGTGCTGGTTCAGTGCTTGGGCGCGTGTTCTAGTGGTCAAAGCACTCGCTCTCGGACTGAGGGACCCAGACTGAAACCCAAGACACGGCTAGGAAATTTGTCGTTTTATTTATTATTTCTTTATTGCGAACGAGCTGTGGGCGAGCCGGATTTCGGGGAATGCAACCACCACATGCAAAACAGGTCATTCAATACGAGGTTTGCTTGCAAAACATACATACAATAATCAAGTCGCTTTTTCTATAGAGTCTCTAGAGGCGTTGCCAGAAGGGGGGACCCCACCCCGCTGAAATGTTTCAGTTGATATTGCCTATAAGCGCATGCACACATACACGCACGCGTACACATACTATATATTACCTCGATTGCTCATGAAATAAGTTCCCTCACTATGGCCCAGGTACCATACTTAAGCTAGCTCAGCAATACTCTGGTTTCAAGTTATGAACTGCGAAGCTTCACAGTTAAATGATGTACCGGGTGTAAAATTTGTCAGCCTGCCAAAAGTCTGTGATATTGAGTGCACTTCCTTTAATAATTCAGCCACCCGTACCTTCTCACTCATTGTTTAAGCTTTCTTACAGCTGCTTGTACGCGAGTATTAAGTAAGGTACTTTGATTTAGTTCTGTATTAAAGATTAGATGTGGTCAAAAGTTATTACACGATTTCACACGACGGCACGATTTAAAATCGTATCCTGGACTTTACGAATTACCTCCTTTGATTATTTTACAAGATTGCGAGGCTTTCAGAAGAGACCAGAAGGGATTTTATAGTGCAGTGGCCAAGGAGTCAGATTGCTGCTCTAGAAGCACGGCGCAAAACAACAGAAGTGAACTGCTATTCTTGGCGATCAACTTCATTTCTAGTGTTCGTCTCCGAGAATTCCATGTTGTATGAACGAGAGTGCAAAAATATGTTCCAGGCTACGTAACCGTTAAAATGCGAGAAGGCACCTCCTGCGGCAATGGTTGAAGTAGTGCCAAAAGAATGCTGCTCCTAAAAAATACAGTTGCTTACCTGCTCTGCTTCGATTTTTGGGTGCGTCTCTCCTGCCGACAGGAACATGCTCCATCGACAACGCCTTTTATAGTACCTATGTTTACGTAAACGGATATGAATGCCATGTCTTTAGCTTGATGGTTCGCACTTCCACCCTCTTGACAGTAGGAAGTTATGGATTATTGAACTATGTATATCTAAAATCTGGGAATATTCCACGTTCACAGCGAATAAGGTGAGTGTACGTTGTTCTCCCATGATATATTTTTTTTTTATCTTTATACTTCTAACACTCCGCAAAACATAAAAAAAAGCAATCAATACAGAAACAGTGCCTGAAAAAATACAAAGCTAAAAGCATGCACAACAATAGAATGAAAACAGAAGGTTGCATTCTGGAAAATAAAAATCGTGAATGTTTCACGTGAAAAATGGCGAATCGTGAAATCATGAACGAGAAATATTGAAACACCTGTAAAAGTAAGATAAGAAGTTGAATAGAAGAAAAACTGAAACATACAGATTGCTTATTCATTGAAACCCTGACATGCAACGAACAGAATTGTCTTTTATTTCCAATAAATTTGACGAATATTGTTTTTTGCAGAATACTATAATAATATGCCGGTGTACATTGCAAACCACTTTGCAGCCGTAAGGGGGGTTTCAAGCAAGCAAGACACCAGGTGTGTCTTCCTTCAACGAATAGCCTCTGAAGGGTGATGTTCTAGCTAAAACGCCCTTTAGGAGTTACGGGTGTTTTCGGTTATCGAAATACCTATGGCCCATTCAACAGCGTGCCAGATGATAACTGGTACGCGCTGATTAAAAAGTATTTGGTATCTTAGGCGAGTTTAGATTAAAAGATGTCTGTTTTAGGGCTATCTACAAGAATACCATAAATTAATGTCTATTCTTTTATAGTTTAATGTTCATTTGTACCGTATAGGAATAATCCCCAACGGCGCTCGACAGCGGCTTAAAATACTATGGTTATATACACGAGATGGTCGCTTCAAGGTTGTGTAGCACGACCGCTTCGCCCATGGGGTATTTCACAATACGCTATGTCGTGTGTATGATATGGCGCGCGTGTGCGTACCTTCTATGCTGATATAATCTGTAAATACAGGTTTCCTGCTTGGTACATTTTATATTGCATGTTTTTTTTTTTAGTGATAAGGTTGTTTAGGCCATTGGAAACACCCCATGACAATAGTCATGGCCAGTGGCAACACCCATTGGGTATGGGTGTCTTGATACGTGAAGACACCCATTTCCTAGAGTGTAAGGGTACGAGTTATAGACACGGCAAAATCCCCTAACGGTGTAAACTGGTTTAGTGTGTATGCTGTCCAAGCTAAACATTTTCAAAGCGCTTTTCTTAAATTGTCCTTTTTCTGTCCCTTTGTTTAATGAATTGTGTCACTTATTGAAGTGCTATTAAATGGCCGAAACAACGGATTGCCAATAGCAAAAGGTGGTTCTCAGTCTCGAACAACTACACCACATAGGAAAAGGCGCTATCAGCCATAAAAAATGCCGAACCGCGTTGCTTCGGTGCGCAACTGCACAACCTCATTCGCGGGCCTCTGAATAGGCGCAGATCACTATGTCAAACAAGCGTGGCCGCCTTTGGCTCACGTGTTCGAGGGAACACTGCCAGTTACAGGAAGATAGTGCTCTTAAAGGAAGTACGTCAAATGAACCGCCAATGCGAAATCTAGTTTCTGACTTTTTTTAAGGCCGTTTTAGTGCATACCTGGAAGAAATACCGAATTTCTTTGTTCTACGCAAACTACAGGCAGGCTGTTTAGTCGAAGATGTTTATTCAGTGTGCGCCGCAAGATGAAGCGAGGAGTGCGTCAGCAGCAAATTGGGATGTTCTAAGTGCGGTATCAGCTAACACCTGCAGCATCCAACCCGAGCGTTATTTAACAAAACTCCGGCGTTAAGGGCACACACCCGCGTCAGCGAGTGATGCAACCTTGGTGCTGTCTACGCCTTCAGCTCGAGTATTGCGATTTTATCGCAACACGTACTAACGAATGAGTCGCCTGCAGATCCCCGTAAAGATACGGCGCGTGCGACCGCAGGTGATCAGGATAGGCCGGTCAAAATGCAACATTCCTGCCGGAGATACGCATACCACGGACGGAACCCTCCCATGAGCCTTTCGCACCACTAGGACAGTTGGTGCGTTCCACCTCAGCTTGGAAGCGATCACAAGCATTTCTCCCACACTTTCAACCACACATAAGGCATGCGATGGGGGGAAAATGTTATTAAGATGCGAAGCAGCTCTTTGACTAGCCTGTGTAACGCTGTCCCTCCGTGCATATGTACAAACGCGCCGCAACACGCTCCCCTCGCCGCAGGTGTTGGAGCGGTGCCAAGTAGGTCACGGCGTTGACGTCACGCTCCCCTTGCAGTGCGCGCTGACGTCACTCTCTCCCTCGCCTGCCGCGCGCTCGCCGCAGCGCCCGCAGCTGCCGCCTCGTCCGTTCGCCCGCAACACATGCCGCGACCGCCGCTTGCTACACCGCCGACTCGTCGGTTCACGCGCAAAAAATTAACACCATCTTCCCAAAGGGAACCCCTGATGGGATGCGAAGCAGCAGCGTTGCGCACGGGTGGCGCCACGGGTTGAACGGCGCTAACGAAGTTGCTGCGGTGAGCGATGGAAGATTCGTTTGAAACGACGGCTGGCGTAGGTCTTGTCGTTTCTTCAGAGTGGAACACGGGCGCTACACCGAAGCTGGCGCCTTAGCGCCGTTCAACCCGTGACGCCACCCGTGCGCAACGCTGCTGCTTCGCATCCCTATCAGGGTTCCCTTTGGGAAAATGGTGTTAATTTTTTTATTTGAAGTTCAATTGCAACCACATGGCGGCATGCCATCGACGGTGACGTCAAAAGTGCACTCGGATGGTTGAAATTAATGGCATCGCAATAAAAATTGCAGTTAATGTAGAAGAGAAAAGTATATTTCATACTGGTTATCTTTACGGTTCTCTGTAACTTTTATCAGCGCAAGTTGGGCCCGAATGCTGTTATTTGAATATAGCCTTCAGGCGCAAATTGAGATGCGTCTGGAAATGCGTCAAATTTCGCATAGCCTGATTCCAAGGCGTTCAGTAGTACATTCCAAGAAAGAAAATGAAATAATGTAAACTTTTTTGAGGAGCACCGTTAATTATTGTTATTAACGTGGAATTAAATGTCTAATTATTCTGCAATCATTTAGCTTGAATCCTTGCACAATAATAATCAAATATTACACCGAAAATGCTTGCACAGTTTGTTGCTTGGTTGTATTCGTTCTGAGCAAAGAAAAAAATATACTCTTGACGTTGGTCCTGGAGCAAGGCATGTTGGACGATCGTGGAACATGATTGTGTTTCCAGCAAAATGACCCGCTGCAGCAATACGCAGCACGATAAGGTTAAATCATTGCTAGTTGTGCACTCAAGAAGTATGTACTTATGCGCACAGTGAGTTTCAAGCCATTTGAAGAATCACTCCATGCGTGGCGCTCTTCGGAAGTTGATGTGTACAATTGCACACCCCGCCCCATGAAGGGGATATCTGCTAAATGGTCTGGATTTAGGTACTGGAGCAGAGCACAAGATTACAAAACACAAAACTCCAGTGAGCGAAGAGCTCTTCATGCTGTGTATTACTTCTTCGCAAACCTAGCGGTTAGACCAGTACGTACAAAAGTATAGAGCGCCTGCTGATTGCTGTAATGAGAGAGTAAAAAATTGAAGGACATTTTGTACATTCCAAAGTGTGTTCGGCGAAAGCGTGTGGCCATTCCACTGATTTTGCCATGTCTTTTTAGGGGCGAAGCTCCTTAAAGCGGCACCCGTTCGTCCCTCGTCGTTGTCGTAGTCGTAGTCGTAGTGCGTAACCAGTCTTACGCTTTGAACTCCAAGGTGGGGCCGGTGGGAGATTTCTCCTGTGCGTTGTTGAACAATAAAAAATTCGCAGCGTGCGCGTTAACTAAAAGCCGAATTCTTCTGTCTCTCATTCCCCATTAGCAGCCATTGGCATGTTACAGTAGGAAACGTTAAAAAAAAAAAAAAAGCCGACTTCTGCTGTCTCTCATTCCCAGTAGCAGCCATTGTTTACCTCCAAGGTAGTGCCTGGTGAGATTTCTCCTGTGCGTGATTAAACAATAAAAATTTTGTTCAAAACGCCGTTGATTGATGAAATAAACCAACGAAAGACGCCAGATGTTTTCTAAAAGCAAAACGAAAAGACGCCAGCTGCTTAACGAAAGACGCCAGGTGTTTTCTAAAGCAATGGTTTTATAATCAAAACCATATCGCGATACAGGTTTGTTGTTGACGATGCTCGTTGCCGTCGGTGTGTGCTCGTATGGATAAGGATGCCGCTGCAACCAGTGCAAGAACCACTTAGCTTACATTTCGCCGACTACAAAGCGGTCATAATGAAAGGACAACGGAAACCAGCAATAAAAGTTTGATAAAACATTTAATCAATCGTCTCACGTCATTTTTATCGGGCGAATTAACGGAAGAAATTTCACGGTTTAACCGATGATTACTTCCGGGAGCTTCGCCCAATCTCATCATCATTCACCTCGTGGATCTGCCGTCAATTTTTTTTCTTTTTACACTCTCAGTGGGATAAGACACAAACCGAATGGGTGTGTGTTTTCTTTAATTTTTTACCGCGAATCACAGCGAGACGCGAGACTCATCTTCCTCCGTTCACATGCGTTAGTATTTTCTCGCGCTTTGCGCATCGTGCAAACGCCATCAGCGTTCCAGCTCTTAAATTGACGGACCCTTTGTAAATTGGAAAGTGTATTCCGTGAACGCCTGGGTCCATTGAGACGGCGTCGGTCAGAATGATTGCAAACTCTGGGCACAGCGACGCTACGCAAGCAAAGCGCGAGCGCTATAGAGTCCGACGTGAACGGCGTCCGTCTGCGCATCCCGGTGGCCACCTGGCTCCGTGCCAGAGCTCGGATGGACGGAAGGACGGACGGACGGACAGACAAATGGATGGACGGACAGATGGAGGAACAGACAGACAGACGGACGGACAGACGGACGGACGGACGGACGCCGGACGGAGGTCGCACGGACACCGGACGGACGTGAGTATGAGACATTAAAGGCTTTCACCTTAAAGATTACACCATCTCCCGCTAAAGGGAACCATGTGTAGATGCGAAGCAGCGGGCGCTAACGCTTACGCTGGCGGCGGCGTTGACCTTGGCGCTCATCGCAGCGATGCACAGGAGAGAAACCTGGGGGGCGCAAAGCACGCAGTGATGGACCGGTGTTTTCTACTGGAACATCCCAATCGCTGCTAATGAGCAATGACAGACAGAAGACTCGGACTGGACACAGAGACCGGTAGTCCGCTTTTAGTTAACGCGCACGCTGCGAATTTTTTTATCGTTCGACAACGCACAGGAGAAACCTCCCACCGGCACCACCTTGCAGGTCAGGATCCATTGCCATATATACGGGGTGGCCAGTGAACGGTTGTGCAGCGCGAGCAGTCGGTTTTTTCAACCTAGAAACTCGCTAGCAGACGCTGCCTGCGTCGGCGTCGCAGGGCGAGAGAGCGGGGAGCGTAGGAGAGGGGAAGACGCGCATGCGCAGTGGGGGTGTGGACTCCGCGGGCAGGGATGCCTAGAGGAGAGAGGGGGGAGCTCGGAGGGAGAGAGGGAGGGGACGCGCATGCGCAGTGAGAATGTGGCCTCCGCGGGGAGGGATGCCTAGAGGAGAGAGAGGTGGAGAGGAGGTTTTTTTAATTTTTTTTAATGGGTTGGCGCATGCACAGTGGGGTTGTGGACGGACGGACGCCGGACGGACACCGGACGCACGGACACCGGACGGACGTGAGCATGAGACATTAGGCGCTTTTAGCTGACCGTATTTCGCCTCCCGCTCCGCTCAGGCAACTAGTGGTAGGGCACTGCGCATGCGCCAGACGGTCAGCGCTGAGCGTGTGACGGGACCGTCGCCGCGTTTGTGCACTGATGCAGTGAACGCGCTGCCTCAACGCCGCGCGTTTGAAACGCGTTTCGGCGCTGATGGCGTCGCGCTTGACTTGACCGAAAGACGCTTGGCTAAAACCAACAACGCGCGTTGCGCTCCGGTAACGTTGAGCGTTTGAGCGGAACGGGAACGGACCGCAGAATCGGTCAGCTAAAATCGGCTATTAAAGGCTTTCGCCTTAATAGCTAAGCGGCTAAGCGGGGCAGCGGGCCGAGCGGATGAGCGTAGGCGCCAGCTGCGCATGCGGCGTACGCTGGGACAGCCAGAGTCTCTAAGGGGTGTGCCGCGCGCCCGCTCGTTTGCTCCGGCCAGCGGAGAGTGGCCAGCAGCACAGCGTTTTCGCGAGATGAGATAGCGACACCCAACACAAGCGGCCGCGGGGTGTTGTCGGTGACACCTAACAACGATACATCGTTCGGTTCCAGGCGAAAAAAGTAGCAGCGGCACTATTGAACAGAAGACATCTGAAGAAGACCTCTGAAGACGGGGCCGTTTGGGGGAAGACCTAAAATGGATTCAAATGATCGAAAACTTCAGACCACTGCCAGTCCGCGAGCTCACACTCCGACGCTTAAAAGATAATGTTGATCATTTAAGTGGACATTGTAGAGAAGACGACACAATAAACATTAAAAAATACGTGCTACTTCATCTTCTCCGTACAGACTGCATTTGATCGCATGTTCAGGGACGTGCAGAGAACTCCATACATTTCGCATTTTCGCCAGCTTGTCTTCTTGAGATGCGGAGAGCTTGACTGCAAGACGACGGCGAAACCAATTGGACGCAGCTTCACGGGCACCAGAGTACGCGGTGTCTTCTACGTTCTGCTGTAACGAGTGGAGAGATGTTAAGCCGCTTAGCTGTTACTCTTCATTCCGTCTTGCGTTCCGCTGCCCTCTCCGCTCGTCCGCTGGGCCCATTGGCCCACTGAGCCAATAAGCTATTACTCAATAATATTACCGAGCGCGACTTCGCCCGGCTGTGGAAAGCGCGGTGTTCCTTTGCCAGCCATGCAGCCTCAGCGTATCTATCTATCCGTCTATCTAGCCGCCTACGACTTTGTGCTCTGCTGGCCGTATTGTTAATGGGATTTACACCAAAATTGGTATGACATAACATGACTGTATGACAAACATGAATGACTGGTCATATCATGAAAATCATGACTAACTTGTCATGAAAAGAATGATTTACATGACATGGCCATAGTGCTCCTGAGGCCGTTTTCTTAACTTTATATATCCAAAAATTGGTACCATGAGACATTTCTGCATGACCAACATAAATGACAGGTGGTAATATGAAAATCATGACCTGCGTGTCATGCACAACATGATTTACATGCCACGCTCATGGCGCGCTGACGGCCGTTTCGCTAGCTTGATATACACCAAATTTGGTATTGAGAGACATGACTGTATGACGAGCATAAATGACAAGTGGTACTATGGAAATCATGATATGTCATGTGCAACATGGCTTGAATGCTACGCTCATAGTACTCCCGTGGGCGCTTCGCTAGCTTCATATACACCAAATTTGGTATTGAGCGACGTGATTGTATGACGAGCATAAATAACTAGTGGTAATATGCAGATCATGACATGTCATGTGCAACATGACTTGCATGTCACGCTCATGAAACCCTCGGGGCCGTTTCGCTAGCTTGGTACGCACCAAAGTTTTAAGGCGAAAGCGTTTAATGTTTCATCCGTCCGGTCGTCCGTCCGTCCGTCCCTCCAGCCGTGCCTTGGCGCGGTGCCAGGTGGGCGCCGGGGTGTGCAAACGGACGCCGGTCGCGTTGGACACTACAGCGCTCGCGCTTTGCTCGCGTAGCGTCGCTGCGCCCGGCGTCTCTAATCATGCAAGGCGGGAGACGCGCGCATCACGTTCCATTCTGACCGACCCCGTCTCAGTGGGCACAGACATTTGAGGAACATACTTTGGAATTGACAAAGTGTCCCTCAATTTCAACGCTGGAACGCGGATGGCGTCTGCACGATGCGGAAAGCGGGAGAATACGAACGCATGCGAAACGGAGGCAGATTGGTCTCGCTGCGATTCAACGTAAAAAATTCAGCGAACATAAGTGGCAGGTGGTAACATGAAAATCTTTGCATGCGTATCATCTACAATGCCAGTTACATGCCACGCTCATGGTGCGCTTGCGTGAAGTTCGCTAGCTTGATATACACCAAAATTAGTATTACGCGACGTGACTGTATCATGAACACAAATGACTGGTCCTAGCACGTAAATAATGAAGTGCGTATTATGTACAGCATGATTTGCTTCTTGCTGGCTGCTTTGCATTACATTGATTCCCACAGTGCGTGGGATCTGCAGGTTTCATTTACTTAGTTTTATTCTTATTTCTTGCGATAGTGGTTGCGGACACCGGCGGTGGCGGCGGACAACTACGGCGCAAAAAACGGCCCTTGTTGTGATCTCATAACTGCTTTCGCTGTAAAAGAATGTCTCTACACCACTTCCTTGCTTGCGATCAAGCATGGATGAAGCAGTGCTTTCAGGGAGCATACACTTTAGCGACAACAACAACAACAAAGGCCGCTGTTATTACGCTGTCATGTGATGAAATGTGCATTAGGCCAAATTTTTTTCTATTTATTTTGTTCTCATGCACAGAATATGAGGAGGTAAGAAGACTTTTTGGCAACAATTTCGCATTGTGCACTTTGGCCGTTCCTACACAAAAAAAAAATAAATAAATAAATTACATATCAAGGTACATTAACATCATGAGCTTGTATTCATTTAAGAAAGAATAAATCATGTTAAAGAGTCATAATGATGGTTGTAGCGAGAGATGAGACGTGAGACGTCGTGAAGGCGGCCGACGTGGCCA